>JAQJVL010006856.1:0-26817 GCA_035578905.1 Stictocephala bisonia | reverse complement strand
GACTGTATGAAGTCATACATTTTTTTTAGATTAAGAGATATATGACATCAGCAAACTTACCTTAGAAGACAAGTCCACTAACAGAACAGTAGTAGTAAACAAACACAGTTGCACAGATTTTCTGTGCAAATTAGGTATGTTTGCTGATGTCCTAATTTACATTTAATTTGTAGTGACGGTAAGGTTTGGACTGATCTCAATTCATACTTAAGAAAGTATTGTACGTGTGACACGAACAGTTGAATCTATGTATTTACATCCCTTAACAACATAATGTTACAAATTATATAATCATGTTGTAAAGTAAACGGCATTTCAAGATAACTTTTCTTCTCTACTTATACACTTGAACTACATCTGTTAGTCGATAGTGACTTTAATGAGTCCTTCACATGTTAAGGTTACAATAAATTATTAAGTTGTGATTTTGAGGCATTATGTAATAATTTATAAAAGCTTCAACGGCAACCAACTATTCTTTATCATATACATCTTGAAAAGTTGTATTTCATTTAGGCCTAACATGATTTAGTATCAATACAAATAATTGATAAGTGGTGTTCATTATAAGTTCATACACAATATATATGTAACTCTTACAATCACACTAAGCACCTATCTTTTAACTTAACTTTCAATTTCCTGTTTTGCTTTAAGCCCCAAGAGTACACCGTGGAGCTAATGTTGTCCAATGCCAGTGATACTTTACCCATTTGCCATGGAAAACCTTTCACACTAATAAATACACCAACACTTACGAGGTAATCAATATTATGAACGTTACATAAGATGTTAGTATGGCTTCGAAGACTGATCAACAATAGACTAGCACAATGTACAAATGATTCCTGGAGAGTAGAAAGTCATTTATACAGGGTGATCAACTCAAGGAGGCCGCAATTGGGATCTCAAAAAGTATTGATTTTACAACAAACTTTAAATGGGAGACTTACCATCATTTTCTATGCTCATTAAAATTACGTAAGTAAAATTTAAAAATTCGGTTGCCATTTTCCACTGGGAACCCCTACTTTTTATGATGGATTTAGGTTTTACTAGTAATTCTAGGAATCTTTAATTCTTGGAATAATTTTGATATACTTAACTGTTTCGCCGCTAGGAGCACTGAAAGTTTCAGAAATCCTTATTTCAACAATTTATTTAAGAGGCGTATTCTGCCATTTACAAAAATAAAGCCTAACTTATAATGCATTATTTTTATTCAATTGGATGTTGAAAAGCTCTTGCAGTTTCACAAATACATGTTTTATACAAAAATATTACAATCACGTAATTCAAAGTCGCCATTTTTTTTATTTGCGGACAACTTAAAAATGACAAATAGTAACCCGTATTTTTATGATGAATTTAGGTTTAACTAGTGATTCTAAGACTTTTTTATTCTAGGTATTGTTTCAATATACTAAACCGTTTTGCCACTAGGAGCGCTGTTAAACTAAGAATTTCTAACTTACAGCACTCCTAGCAGACAAACGTATATTAAAATAATACAAAGAATAAGAGTCTTAGAATCACTAGTTAAACCTAAATCCATCATAAAAAATAGGGGTTACCATAAGTCATTTCAAAGTTGCCCACTAATTGGAAAATGGCGACCAAATTTTAAAATTTTAACTACGTGTTTGTAATATTTTCGTATAAAATATGTATTGAAGAGCTTTTCAACATTCAATCGAATAAAAATAATGCATTATTAGTTAAGCTTTAATTTTGTAAATGGCAGAACATCATGCCTCTTTAATAAATTGTTGAAATAAGGATTTTTGAAACTTTCAGGGCTCCTTGTGGCGAATCGGTTAAGTATATAAAAAAATACCAAGAATAAAACTTCTTAAAATCACTATTAAAATCTAAAACCATCATAAAAATAAGGGTTCCAATAAGAAATTTCAAAGTTGACCGCCATATTGGAAAATGGCGACCGAATTTTAAAATTTTACCTATGTAATTTTAATGGGCATAAAAAATTAGGGTAAGCTCCCCCCATTTAAAGTTTGCTCTAAAATCAATACTTTTTGAGATCCCAATTGTGGTCACCTTGAGTTGATCACTCTGTATATCCCCACAGATATTTAACTAAGGTAACCAATCAGTTAGGAAATGGATGTAAGTGTGGTATTGCTTTTTCACTGCACAGGACATAATCCGTGACTTGACTCGAAACACTAGTACAAAGCAACTTTCATTTCATCCGTGGTTTATCAACTGGAAAATACATCAGCCCTAAAGTGACATAAAAGAGCAGTTGTTTGGTATGACCGATTCGAGTCAGAGCTCCAAACTAACATAGGTTTGGACATTGAGATGAAAAAGAGTTGAAAAGTAAGATCGGTCTTAGAGTTGTAATAACTTAAAATCCACTTCTACAGCTCAACATTGATATCAACACTAAAACCCTAAAAATGCTTGGTTTTCTTTTTAGAATTTCAAAAAGTGGGTTAAGAGTGAAAAGGAATCAAATAAGCAAACGTGGCTTTTGTCATTCACATGTCCTGGAGTATACATGTGGCTTCTAGCTTGAAAACATTCAAGAAACTATCTCTACAAGATCGTTTTGTACAATCAGTCAGCTCCAGACTTGGTTATAATTACTACAAGGTGTCATTGGACACGAGGAGTTGTGAAAAAGAAGACAGCTGAACAACCTTGTGCTTCTACAGAATATCTTAACAGGTGGTATTGACTGTCCTGAGCTTCTTTCTTTGAAATCAGAGTGATTGCAGGCACTCCCTTGCAGGTTCTATTTCACCACCTGTACTGCACTAATTATGAACTTCACATCATCCATAGAATTCATAGGCATAAAAACAACAATTCTTCAACTAAACCAATACCACAAGTTCTTCTACAGCAGTGTCGCATCATTGTAGAAGATATTTTTTCAGCTCTCTTCAATTTAAGTGCCTAGGCCTAGAATTTCTTATAAAGTGAAAGGAAAGTAGCATACCTGGTGAACTGGTGATAAAACCACAAAAAGAAAACAAAAGACATGTAGTCAATCAAATGTTTAGAGGCGACATGCCCCACAGAGTTGTTTAGGAGTTGTTGAGGAAGGGGCCAGTGGCCTCGAAATATTTATCTATTTATGTTTCTGTGTTGAGTGTGTGTTTCTATTGATACATTGCTAATTGTGCTGCTTTCCTTTCTTTTTAACATCTGCTTAATAATATTGAAAATGATTTTATCAACTACATTAATACTGTATAACTAACCCTTCGAGCCGGCAGGTTGACTCCTGCTGCCAGTGTTGAAGTACAGCATATACAACAGATTGTCTTTGCCAAGAAAGCCTCCTCCAACAAATTCCTCTCAGCAGTTGTTAAACCTAAAAAAAATAATAATAAATCAAAATATGAGTGAAAGCTGATTTGAAATAATCATTATTTAAATCCATCTCTCACAGTTATAACTAGCAAAGGATACGACGCGAAAAAAATGTTGGATACGATACAAATAAAAATGGCGGAGTATAGTATATTACTGTGCAAAGAACCAAGACTAAATTTGTATGATAGATAAACTGAAACTGACAAGATGAAAGTACATAGGAGGAAGGAGAAATGTGGATGGAGGTCTCGGAGAACTATGGTAATACTGTGATGTTAAGAACATTGTACCTTGTAAACAGTTGATACAAAATTCAAATGAAACTTGAATCTAGTACTGACAATAAAACCTAGTTTTTTAACAGTAATAACCAAACCTGAGTGATGGTAAGCCACACCAAAAGGTAAAGTTTTCCTCAAGATTGGACAAATATTTCCATTTCCCTCAGCCATAAGTGCCCGAAAAAGTGCCTTCTTTTCCTCAGTTTTATATTCTGTGATACTTCTGAAAAACAAGATTAGTATAGCTCATATATATACTCATTTTTATACTTATATAAGTTAAATGTTAAATCTAAATAATTCAAGGTATGTAAAGTTAAGACAAATATTCCAATAATCCGTTGTTATTTTTTATGATAAATGTTGTCATACACCGAATTAGTTTACTCAGTAGAAGTATAGCTTGAGTAAATTACAACTAAGAAAAGGGTAATTAAGTTATTTTATTCATGATTAGCCTTCTGGAATTGGTATTTGAATTAATAGGTTACGTACCTTATTGTCTTCAATTCCTGTTATAGTAACAAGGTTTACTTTAGTTTCGACTATCAAGTAGTCATTTTCAAAACTAAAGAACGTTAAATCTTCATAAAAGTGATGTCTTCAAATAATAAATATTAAAACACAATTAGTAACATTTAAACGAGATTGTACTGTATACATAAAATTTTTATATATATATAGTTTTTTATATATATAAAATTTTTATATACATATAAAGTTTTTATATATACAGTACAATCTCGTTTAAATGTTACTAATTGTGTTTTAATATTTATTCTTTAAAGACATCACTTTTATGAAGATTTAATGTTCTTTAGTTTTGAAAATGACTACGTGATAGTCGAAACTATAGTAAACCTTGTTACTATAAATGGAATTGAAGACGATAAGGTACGTAACCTATTAATTAAGTTATGAATATTTGAGTAATCACTGTATTTATTAAAACTAATAATAATTGGTTAGCAGTCTGAGCAAATAGTATTTTGGTCACATTTTACTTTCTCCCATATGCATTAGCATAGAGAAAGTACTGTGATCGTCAAAAACAATTTTTTACAAGTTGGTCTAAAAATCCTTTTTAGGGCCCTCTGTACCCAAAAATATGTTTTTTTTAGAAAAAAATGTTGGTGTCTGTACATATCTGTGTCTGTGCACATCGCTGGAGACCAAACGGATAGATTGATTTTTATAAAATTTGGTATATAGGTGTATTCAGCCAATATCTGCAGACCGATTTTTCACTTTTTTTTAATTTTAGTTTTTTATTTTTATTGCCAAAAACATACAAAAATGGATATTTTTCTAAAACGGTTCTAACAATTTTATTAACATTTTAGGAAATATGTGAATTAAAATTTAAAATATTTTAATGAAAATCGCATGTCTCTAACTTGACTAGTTGTTGAGCTAAAGGAAAAAATATATTTGGGAATCAAACTGGTAATTTTCAAATTTTGATTTTTTAGTGTTTAATATGGGGGAAAGATTTTGGCAATTCTTTGGAATCATATATTTAAAGCTACACTCATTTTAAAGCTGAACAAACAAACTCCAGAGATACTGTAAAAATCCTAAGGAGGAAAAATAGAGAATGGGTCAACAAAATCTTATAGGGAGCAGAACAAGATAGGACAGCATATAACACCAGAGACTTTTCTTGTGCAATAACATTTTTCAGAAAGAGATACAATCACATACCATATGGCATTAAAAACATGTCAGGGGATCTAGTGTTGCAGAACAAAGAAGGACTACAAGTATGGCAAGAGTACTTCAAAGATTTTCTGAATGTGCAAACAATAGACGAAGAGGAAACGGAGGAAGTATATCAAAATGTTGAACCAATGGTCCCAGATCCAACAGTACGAGAGGTAGACTATGCAATCAAAGAATTAATAACTAATAAAGCTCCAGGAGAGAACTACATCACATCTGAGCTAATAAGGCAGGAGGTGTGGAATCAGCAAAGGAGATTCACAAACTGACACTCGATATCTGAAACAAAGAAGAGACAAAATGGAGTGCACCAACTAAAAAGATATACATCTTCTCAACTGCACTTAAAAAGTGCTATCAAAGATTCTACAAAAAGACTGGAGGAGTATACAATAAATATATTAGGAGGATTACCAAGCAGGCTTCACAAGAGGGAGATCAACAACAGACCATATCTTTATACTTAAGAGGCAACTATAAAGCACTACAAATTTAATAATTCCTTTCTATGCATTTTCGTGGATTTCTCAAAAGTAGGGGTGTGGGAGTAGTGATTTTTGAGTTCGAGCCGAGTCGAATAGTTGGCATTTTTTTTTTTTGAGTATCAAGTATTTTTAAAGCGAGTATTTACAGAAAGATTTCCTGTTCACCCAAGACAACTGTAAAAATCAGACACCATCCTAAGCCTATGTTATAAATTTTGCCAGGTTCGTAAATACATACATCTAAACTGAACACAATAATTTTGATTTGTTGTTTGTAACTGTAACATTTGATAAATAAAACTTTTTACTTCCTGCCTTCCTACATTTTTATGTGACATTGTTTTGTTTAACCTATTTCCTTCATGACTAATATGATGTGAGAAAGTATATTATTAATTTAAACAACGTGGATTATGAAGATTACATCTGTTCGCTCATATCACAGATCAGATTTTCTATGCAAGCCAATTATACTGTTTCACAGCCAGCCGATATGTTAGATTAGATTGGATACACCGGGTTGTGGTCCTGTCACCAAGCCCACCGCGCCTAGACTCCATGGCCATTTGCGCCCCGAGCCTGACGACAGTGTCACAAGAGACCAGTCCCCCTTAGGAAGGACATGATCTCCCCAAGTGTAGCCCTTCTAATATCCTCTGGTTCCAGTAAAGCGGCACCCAGAGTCCTATGCCTAAGAGATGAGAGAGCTCCACAATGACAAAAGATGTGTATGGAGCTCTCCTCATCCTCCTCACAGAGCCTACATGTGGAGTCTTCTGTTAGGCCCATTATCTTCATATGTCTGTGAAGAAGATTATGTCCGGTCAGCGATCCCGTAACAGCCCTCCCCTTGGCCCGGTTACAGCTCAGCAGATCTCTGCTGTACCTGCGATCTGGTCCTTGGATAAGTGCACGAGACTGCCTGAGCCCGGACTCGGACTTCCATCTGCCATCGTGTTCCTCAGAGGTCCACCTGTCAATTCTTCTTTTTACCTTTTGAAAAGGAATACCAAGTGCCGGCTCCGGCCCAAGCAGAGGGCACTTTGCCCCTCTCCTAGCCAGTGCATCGGCTCTCTGATTTCCATCAATACCAGCATGCCCAGGGACCCATATGAGTCTTACCTGTTTACGCTGGCAAAGAGTCTTCAGGATCCCCTGGCACTCCCATACCAACTTAGAGCTGGTATGTGGTGCCATGATCGCCTTTATCTCCGCCTGGCTGTCCGAGCAGATGGAAACTACTCCTCCGAAGCCACCTAGACGCATTTCTTCTTGTGTGGCTGTCATGATAGCCATCAGCTCCGCCTGGAAGACGGTAGCATGGGCCCCCAGAGGTACAGAGAGAACTTTCCGTGCCCCCCTTCCGTACACCCCAGCACCCGCGCCTCCTTCTGTAAGTGAGCCGTCTGTACACCAGACGCTTCCTCTGACTTGTGCAGGCTCGGTACTCCCTATCCACTTATCTCTACTTGGAAGGAAGGCCCTGACCTGCCTGTCAATTATGCACCTAGGTATCATTGAGTCTGTTCCCATCGAAAGCAACGGGTCCAGACCAATGTCCCTAGATAGTATTTTCCCATGGAGTCCTGGTTGGCCAGGCAACCAGCCACCAGCCATCTTAAGGCAGCTTTACAAGCCTCCCCTTTTACAAACAGGTCCATTGGGCGGAGCCCAGTGAGGACCTCCATCGCCGCCAATGGGGTTGTTCTAATTGTGCCTATAATTTCCAGGCACGCCATTCTCTGACATCTGTCTAATGTTAGCCATGCACTGTTCTGTGCCATAGCCAGCCACCAGACAACTGCCGCATAACATAAGGAGGGCCGAAGTACACTCGTGTATAGCCAGTAAACCATCTTTGTCCCCCAGTAAACCCCACGTTGTCCCAATGGCCCTCCGACAAGCCCAAAAAGCCATTCTGAACTTCCTGGCTTTCTCCTGAAGGTGCTTGAGCCAGTTCAGTTTAGCGTCCAGGATAACCCCCAGATACTTAACCGACCCTGTAGCTCTTAGCTCCATATTTCCCATAGTGGGCATATATAGGCCATCCAGCCTCTTCTTCCTAGTGAAAAGTACAAGTTCTGTCTTGTTAGGATTAACAGAGAGACCCTTGTCCCTACACCCTACCTTTCTAGGTATCTCAAGGCAGCCTGGATGATGTTCGACACCGTGCTGACAAACTTACCAACGCCCAGTATACACACATCGTCCGCGTGTGCCTGAGCATATACTTCATCCCGTTCAGCGCCCTTAGTAGGTCATCAACCACCAGGGACCACAGGAGAGGGGAAAGGACACCCCCTTGGGGGCAGCCGCTTCCGACTACAACCTGAACCAACGTTCATTCAATGTTGCCTTAACCATTCTGCTGCATAGGTAGGCTCCAATGCATCTGGCAATAATGCCCTTGACGCCCGTCCTAACGACAGCAGCGATCATAGACTGCAGGGAGACATTGTTGAACGCCCCCTCTATGTCCGTGAAAACACCCATGGCTAGCTCCTTCTGCCGAATCGTCTCCTCAACCCTCATGACGAGTCTGTGAAGAGCCGACTCAGCAGATCTCCCAGCCATGTATGCGTGTAGATTTGTATGGAGCAAGTTATCTCTCAATAACCCGTCCCTCGGCCGATATGTTTATCTGGTTGCTCTGTTCACAGTGTACTGAGAAAACGTACAGTAGCGAAGCTTGTCAAATTGATGCTAGAATTCAAGCGTCATCGCCAAATCCAGTCAGTTGCTCTCAGAACTGCCTCCTCTCAACAAAAAATTGATTGTGTACACGCCATAAAAAGTGGATCTGTGGGAATTTAATTCAGTACAAACAATGTTATGATTAACCAGAAATAAGCTGTGAATTATATAATCAAATTTGAAAATCTGGATTACAAAGTAGTTCAATCGATCGATAATAACTAATCAGGTTTACTAAAAATAAATTTTAAAGCCACTTAGGATGAATTAGTTTTTAAATTATGATCGGTAATGAAATGTGTGCAACTTCAAACTACTTCGATACATGAGGCTATACTGAACAACAGAAAAATAATTACTGTGTTTCATAAAGAGATATTTATGAAAACCTGGCCTATTCGAATGAAAACCATAGACGTAGTCAGCTAATATAATAGGTCTAGCCGATATTGGCGACGAGATGCAGTCTGAAATATCATTTAAGTGTATCTATTTTGTGTATTTAAGTGTATCTGAAATATCTATTTTGTATTCGACGGAAAATAAATCAATAATGTTATGGCACACACGCTGCTAGAACGCCATTAACATATTTTATATGATATGATACTGTATTTTCTTCTGTCAAATCATTGGACGATTTCCTGCTCAGACTTCATTCGGCAGGAATACTGTATCAATTTTCGAGAAATACTGTATACAATAATTTCAGTTCCGAAAAGGAGCTGAACGATTCCTTGCATGTACAACACAACCGAGATGGACTTTCGCCTAGAAAAGATGGGAAGTTTACCAAATTCTTAAAAATTCTTAAAAGGTAATCAACAAACACATCACTAAGTGGTATTGACCCACCCGACCAACCATACACGTACGGTGATATTGATCCAACCGCCTACCCATACACGTACATTGGTATTGACCTAACCATACACGTACAGTGGTATTGACTCATCCGCCCACCCATACACGTACGGTGATATTGATTCAACTGTCCACCCATACACGTACAGCGGTATTGACCCACCCGACCAACCATACATGTACGGTGATATTGATTCAACCGCCCACCCATACACGTACAGTGGTATTGATCTACCGATACACGTACAGTGATATTGACCCACCCGCCCAACCATACACGTACGGTGATACTGATTCAACTGTCCACCCATACATGTACAGTGGTATTGGTACATGGGATGTAAAGTAACACGTTCTCGGGATCCTTTTGATTGAGCGATATTACTGATAAGAACGAAAATAGGCATACAGACCAACGGCGTACAGATCACTAGATTTGTGTCGGTAACAGGTATTTTTTAGCATCTTGATCCGGATCTCTCATCCCCTTTCTTGGGTAATAAAGACGCTAACCAGCACTTCTGTTTTAATCACGCTATTTTAGGTTAGGTTACAAATGACTAATAGAATCAGTGAACCAACATGTGTGATCAATACCTTCCCAGCTCTGTTGTTCACTTTGAATTGAACTAGTTCAAATCATAATGAACGAACTTGTTCCGTTCACTATTTTGACTAGTTCATTTGACTGTCGTCGTATACTACCAATTCTTAGGCGTATTGTTTAGTTCATAATTATGCATACCAAACTGATAACGTATGATTAAGAGTAAAATAAAAACAAGGAAGCGTACAGTATTCATTCATAACTTATAAATCTGTTTACTCTTAAACCTAAATTAGATGTAAATCTAATATTTTGTGAAATACAACTACTCGATCCAACTTCGAGTAATTTCGGGAGCTTTGAGCCGAGTTTGAGTAGTAAAATACTCAAAGTTTCGAGTACTCACACACCCCTACTCCAAAGCATATGACTCGATTAGTAGAAGAAAACTCTGGAAGTTAATGGAAAAGTACGGAATGCCAAAAATATTAATAAACTTTTCAGTCAAGTATATCAGGATCTAGATGTAAGGTTAAGGTCAATGGGGAATTCTTCAAAGGGTTTGATAGAAAAACACGGGTGTAAGATAGGGAGATGGTTTGTCCTCTTTAGCTTTAGAAGGAGCAGTACAAGAAGTAAGAAAAATGGAAGCAGGAATTATAATACAGACCAAAATTAATGTATTAGCGTATACAGACGATGCTGCAATGTTAGCTAAAAATGAAGAAGAACTGTAAAGCCTTGATTGCACTAGGCTAGTAATTTAGTCGAGTGGCGAATAGTTAAATTGAAGGCGAATAAACATGTCTGAACACAAAAAATTTAGTAGAGTTGTTTAGTGAATAATTTAGTCGAGTCAATCCATTTTATTCTATTCTCGACGGTCGAGTAGCTTCCCCCACCACGCACTCCTAACTACTGGCTCATCGTCTAAACAGTCCGAACAGCTGGTTTTAGTCGAGTTCATTAGTTACCACTGGAGTGAGGATCAACTTAAAAGTTTGTTAATAAATATGCAATTGTTATTTGTAATATTTTTTGTCACCAACTTACAAAAACAAACAAATGAAACAAATGTGTTTTTTTCATTTTTATAAAATAAAAACTTATAAATATAAAAATAAGTTATTTTAACAAATTAAAAAGAACAATCTGTTTATTTCTATCTATCACACAAATTTCTTCCTACACCTATTATAAAATAGCAAGTGATATAAGCTGTATCAGTTTGTTTATTTTGTTGCGTCGTTCATCATGTATAACACAGAACTCACTACTTTTGTACTATACTCAAATGATACTGCAAACAATTTTTGGCCAGTAGCAAGCACTTAAGCTACTAAAGTAAAATCTACTCGACTAAATTACTAGCCAAGTACGAACAAGGCTTAAGAGCTGATCATTACACTCACAAACCACACACAAAAAGTGGGTTTAAAAATAAATGTAGAGAAAACCAAAACTATGGAATGTGTAATGGCTAACCAAATATATAATGAAAATAACATAGAAATAGGAGGATACAAATTCCAAAAGATGTGATAAAATACCACTTAAAGCGGTAAAACTTGTCATCAAATTATGAGACACCATCCTCACATTCTTTATGAAATTGTTTGATAAATTTGTATTTTTTTAATGAATATAAAACAATAATATAGTTAATTATCCGTTAACTGAACATTCAACTATACATATAATGCAAAAATAGTATTTGATCACGGCGGAGCACGAGTGCAGCCCAGACGGGAATGAAGCGATTAGACTGTCCTTTTACATTGGTTGCCATGACGAAAGGCATGAAAACACAATATGAATATTGAGAATATTGGTCTTGTGGTGGGGATGATACACCACAAACTCTTACCACTCAATCTGGCTGCACTTCAAAAGTAGAGTAGCCGATTTTCACTGATCGCATCCGAATGTTCCCGATCATTAGACATGCGTCAATATGCTTGCTTTTGTATTTTAGGTTAGCTCTCATCCTCTATTATCTATGTAAGAAAGTGAATTGTCTTGTTCTAATATTGCCTTGTGATTTAAAATAGTGTAAATAGCTTGATGTATAGATATTCAGTATAAACTGTCTCTAAGTGTTTGTTCCATCAACGCATAAATATACCACAATCAGTTTTTTATAGTAATGAATGTTTAAATAACTATGCGTCATTCGAATTTATCCGTATTTAATTAGTGTTTGGAAATTTAACCATATAACAGCTAGCTAATCCTAATTAACCCCCCAAACTAACTAATAGGCCTCTTATTAAATTCATAAAAATAATCAACATAATTTATTAGTGGGTAAATAATATTTAAGTGGTTTGTTTTAAGCTTTAGTTGGTACGGTAATGTCCACAGTAAAATAATTTTTCACCCAATTTTCAAGTCTCTTTCTCATATATATGATGTTTGTATTGTTGGGCTGTACCTACTATTTTGGCTCAGAGCCGCCACTGGATTCTGGGAACTTTTTGACTGTACCTCGTATTACTTACAAATGGATATCTTATGTAATAGGTATATTTGTGCCAGTAATTTGGTAGGTTACTGAGGTCTGCTACTACACCTTGTTCAACTTCATTATATTTCGATAGAACTACACTAGTGCTGCACAATGGACCACAAAAACATCTGATAATTTGAAACAAAAATTTTACATTGGATGAGAAATCTATCTGTATGCTTATAAAATCAATGGTAAAAAGGACTTAATCTAATCAATACATGTGTAGCATTTTTATTTTAAGTAGAGTACAAATGGTTTATCAAATAACTTACTGGTCAAATGAACTGCAAATCAAAATAGCCACATTTTCACAGTTTTTTTTAGAAGGACAAAACACAAGACAAGAATGGTCTGGAATTACTTCTTTCACTAGTGATCCTATTTTATCAGGATCTTGTTGCATCTGTTCTCGGGAGCACTGAAAACAAGTGTATATTGTAAATGCATTTGCTCACAAAGCATGAAAAAACATTAAATCTGAGAATAAAATAGAAAATAACATCTTTCATGGTTGCCAATGGAATAATATGTAGGAAATGGATCTTTGTACTGTACTTTACTAGAATCAAAATGTAGCATAAGGAATCAATGATCTAGGAACTGAAAACCTAAAAGAACATAGTAAAGCATGTGTGTTTGAAAGCAGCATTGAAGCTGCCATGTGCTTAGCTTTATTTTGAAATACACTTAAGAGTAGTTTGTTAAGCATCTCAAAATTAAGCAAAGTACTTTTTTTCATCTGAAGTTTGGCTTCTAAGCAGTAAGGACAGTCATGGCGGCACAGCTTTTGAACAGAGAAAGAAGGATATGGGTTCAACCTTTATTTAGTGCTTGTCTGTTCAAAGGGGTAAAACAGAAAAAAATTGCACATATGTTAAATTAAGGTTCACAGGCTTAAATATTTACAGTGTAAAATATCTTTTAGTTAGAGCAAACTATTTTTTTTCTTTGTTTGTTATAGATCAAAATAAGATTTGTATATTATTATCTAGAATAGTCTAAACTTTACCTACTTGAAAAGAAAGTTTTGAATGGAAAACTAGAGGAACATCGTCATTTACTGAATGATCCACTTTGAACAGTTCGTCTTCAACTTTGACATATTCTGTCAGCTCCACTGGACGGAAGTGCTGAGTGTAAACATCAGCGTGAAGGAATTTTGCAATGTCCGGTAAGTTTCCAATGGTAGCACTCATCCCAATTATTTGAATATCATCTGTTTAAAATATGTATACAATAATTTTTATTAGTGTTACGAATAATGATAATAATAATAATGATAATGTAAATTATTGACAACGGCAATTTTTAATGTCATGATAAAGCTTCCGGATAACCTTGTGAAAAACCTATGGGTTTAAAGTTACCTTAAATTCCATCGGGTATCCAATTTTACTGTAAGCTACAACTGTTTTGAAGTATTTAACACTTCATCATCAGGCTTCGGACATTAAATACTTTGAAACAGTTGTAGCTTACAGTAAAATTGGATACCCAATGGAATTTAAGGTAACTTTAAACCCATAAATTTTTAATAATATTTAAATAGTAATATAATTTGTTGATAATACATTACTAATTGTAATTATAAAAATAAATTATTACAAAAACAATGAATTTGCAGTCTAATATGATATACAGGGCGTTCTTCTAATTATGTGCCACCGTTAGAATCTTCTAAATTACAACTCTGACAGTAAACTTTAAATGGGAAAATTCACTAGTTTTGAAGAGGATTAAAAATATGCATGCAACGTGTATCTCAAATGGCTACAATTTTCCAATTTGGCAGACAGCTCAATTTTGTTTTAATGGGAACACCAAATATTTAAAAATAATTCAGATAATATATCAATTTTTTTTTATAGTGAGTAATATTTTATATACACAACCATATATGAGCTATATATAGAGCCCAAGGCTTCATTTTAAACAGGTAGGCTGGGGCTTATTGCCTGCTGTTAATTAGAATCATGCCATTGTTGGAACAAACACAATTACTGACATATAAACTTCCAGTCTGTCAACAATTACCGTTCACTGTGCTAATTATTCTGAATTACCTAACGTAGTAGTGGTTTTATTGTTTTTGCAAGGTTTTATGTTTTTACAAACAATAAAGAAATAGACATGTGTGAAGTGTATTTTCTAAATAACAAAAACTGTAGTGCAGCAAGTATCACATATCAAGATCCTTATAGACATTCACCAAAATGTAGGTATTCGCAAAACAATAAAACCATAAAAATGTATTACGTTAGGTGGTGCTAAATAATTGGCACAGTGAAAAATAATTGTTGACAAGGTTAGTAATCATTTTGTTCCATCAGTGGCAAGATTCTAATTAATATATCTGGCAATGGTATGGTGGTCTTCTAGCCCACAATAACAGATAGACTTAGGCCTCCCTATATTAAACCTGGAGCTCTACGTAACACAAATACGGTTGGATACATAAAAAATTACCCAAGTATAAAAAAGTCTTAAAATTATATTTACCACCTGAATTATCATAAAATATTGGGTGTTCTGTTAAAAAAAACTGAGTTGCCCGCCATCATATTGCAAAATGGGGCCATTTAGAAAAATGTTACCTACAAATTTTTAAACTTCTCCAAAAACAAGGGAATGTGCCACGTTTAAAGTTTGTTGACAGATTTATAGTTTACAAGATCCCAATGGTAAAACAATTAAAAAACAAGTGTATGATGTATGTAATAACCAATACACAAAGTATACATTTTGTTTTTACTATAGAACCCTCTATTTGGAAAGGGATCAGCTGATGACCACCAGCTGTACATTAGTCATTGAGCTATTAATTAATGACACTTTCTAAGAAATAGTTGGCCTTAGTTTGTAACAACGACTATATTCCTACTTCTACACTCATTCGAAATCCATAATCGCCCATATCTTGACAATCAGCATCTTAAGAATAAATAAATAAAATAAATATATCTGGTTAGAAACAACTGGACTCAAAATGTTACAAACATTGCTTCAATGCTTACAACGTTTACATTCTACCGAGGACCATGCAAAATTTGATACTCTTTATTTTATTAATTTATTTTACTAAAAACTTTTCTAAGCTAAAAAGTTAGAATTCGAGTCAAAAACATGATTTTCATAACAGAGTATAAATTTAATTTAATATATATTCAATCCTAGAACCCTTATTTGTAGCTACGGCCTGATTTGCCTGTTTGAATGTCATTGTTACATTAAAGTCACGTTTAAATGCATAAAGTTGTAAGTACAGTAGTTGTAAAAATTGTCAAACTTGCAGATGCCAAATTAAGTTATATTTGATTTGATATTTACTTACTCCAAACAGTTTTATACCTGTCATAATCATTGCCCAACTTATACAGAAAACTAAGGGACCCACCCACTACTGCAAGTACAGGCAACACGTTGATCCCAGCTTTAATGTTTGACAATATACAAGTGAACAGACGACAAGTATTGTTTGCAAGGTATTTGGAAGGGTGGTCAATACATGTTTGTGATGTGGGTGGGAGGACAACTAAGTCGTGTTGATAGCATAGGTGAGAAGGCCAGTCAAATTATTCCCGTCATGAGTGATAGGGTATTGGTGTTAATGGGATGGATAGAAAACAAGACCTGGTAACAAAATAAATTCCAAAAATTTCTTGAAAAGAGCATGATCTTACTAGATTTAAGTACCAGTTCTAAACATTAATAAACAGTTTTTTAGGGGCGAATATTGTTTACTTACTCATTTTTATAAATTTCGTATGGATTTTAGTAGGGAGAGATGTCCAATTAAGACACAGTCCCCCTCACCTGGTTAGACAAGCTCATTTTTGTTTTGTAGCTTGTTGGACCACCGGCTTAATGTGACTTCTGAACCACAGGAGCAGCACAGGGGTGAAACCTGTTAATGGTTACACCGGGAATCAAACCCGGATAACTTTGTGGCAAACCAACGCCTTAGTTCCATAGCTACGGCCGCTACTCACTCAAGCATAGTCTTTAAACAAAGCTGGACCACAGCAGCTGCACCCATTCACAAAAGTTGGTAATAAAATAGATCCAGGCGTTGATGCTCAGGACTGGAACCTAATTTTACATTTTGAAAAAATAAACCCCTACCGAAATAAACTTTCCTCTTGTTATTTGATTTATCTTTAACACCTCAATCTTTTGGTATTTAAGAAACTTGCTGCCCATCAATACCAGAAATATTTTATTATCATCAAAAAATTTTTTAAATACTAAGGAACTTTTGCTACACTTACATTTCATGTGAATCAGTTTCACTAACATTGATTCCAAGTTTGCTCCTCTCTTGGGCTCACCAATAAGGTGAAGTTCATCAACAACTACCAGTCCCAGTTCTTCAATTCGCTTACATTCAATCAAACTGTGAACTAAACCCAAAGCCTTCTCAATTGTCGCAATGTATACACTGCGCTTCCTCCGCCTTTTTGGGGGTGGGTAAGCTCCTTTACTTCCAGCATACTCTTCTACAAGAAACCCAAGCTCTACTGCAAATGGTGAAAAAGCCCGTACCTGGTTAATAGATTGTATTAAAAATTGAATTATTGCCTACTACATAAAGTAATTACATATCAGTGCTAACTATAAATGCAAAAAGTATAATAGAAACAAGATTAAATTTAAGATTCACAATATGTGTGTAAAATAATAATTATACTTTAACAAATTTGTGTGGAGTTAAAAATTTCAAATGGAAAATGTTCAAAAGTAATTGTTATGCTACATATATTTTAAAGTGATAACTTTTTGTAATTGGTGTACCATAGAAGACGAATGTGAAAATAGGGAGAATGATGAAATTTTGGATATATATATATAAAGCTTTCAAACTATCTAATAAAAATTTTAAAAATACCAAAAAACAATGTATAAATAAAATCTAAAGTATAAAGTACTTGTGTCTTAAAGGTTAAATATTGATCTCCCGTCACAGAGCCAAATCTAGGTTACTTTACCATTCAACACCTGCTCTTCCTAATGAATTAAGACCAGCTAATCCCCCAGAAAAGAACACAATGTGCACTCATTAACTATGTGATCCTTAATTTGAACCTAGACTCTGCAATAACATAGTTGATTGTTTGTCATTCACCATTTATTTCTAGTAGTTGCATCTTCCCACACGTGTGTGAAAACAACTCAACAAAGTCCATTACTTACAAGGAAGATTCATTCCACCGATGACAGCCATAGCGTCTGATACTAGAAACTTGTTTCGACCATCAAACATATTCTAAGTTAATGCCCAGTTGGTTTATGGTGAAAATTAATTTGAGATTAACTAAGAAGCTAGCCGAAGAGGTATTTTCTAGATTTAAGTTGCCCTGCACGTTGTGGAATATTTTGCAAAATTGGGAGATTCCAAGTAGATAGGATCTTTATGAACTTTCTCAGACATGCCTCTATGTAACTTACATTCAGACGAGCTATGTTGCACAGCACTGAAAGCCATGGTAGAGGGGTTGCAATGAGGGAGCTGCTGATAGCCCTCATCGCCTTATTTAGTTGTATATCAACCTCTTGTACAAAAAAGGTTCTTGGTGCATTTCCCAAGAATACCAGCTGATTTCCGCAGTCAGCTCACGGTTTTCACACACTCATAAAGATTGATGTCACCGGAAGATGACTAACGAGCGTGGAGATGTTGCTTGCACCATATCTGGGCGCAGACTGAGGACTGGATTTGAGTATAATGGTAATTTGCACGAGATGACCCTGCACAGAGACGAGCTCCCACGCTCATTAAGCTACATGGATTACTTAATCAGCTGTACATTACAATATGTACATTGTATTTAGATAATGGATTATTTGTCTAAATACAGTACTGTTAGTCTACAATATTTGTATGACTTGAAATTAAAATTTATTTATTTATTGTATAGGATCATTTAATATTTTCTTTTACATCTTAAGGAAGTTATATTTTAATCTTAATCGCGTTTTCCAATCAGCAGTAAAAATGATTATTTAAACATATGATTTCCTGTTGCTATAAACCAAGAGATAATCTCCAGTGAGTGGAGTGAGGCCCTTGTAGTACTACTTCATAAGAAAGGAGAGAGAAAAAAAGTATGAAAACTACAGAGATAAATCCCTTCTTAGTCACTCGTACAAAGTGTTTTATAGAGTTATTCTAAAAAGACTGGAAGAATACACTAACCAAGCAGGATTCATAAAGTGTAAATCTACATCAGATCAAATATATATACTAAAACCAGCATTATCAAAGCACTTGGAATACGGAAGAGATATCCATGCAATTTCCATAGGCTTTAGGAAAGCTTATGACTGCCTACAAAGATATAACATTTGCCAAACACTAGAACAATTCGGAATATCCAACAACCTAATAGAAATGGTTAAGCTATGTACAGATGAGTCAACATGCAAAGTGAAAGTAAATGGCAAAATATCACAATCTTTTAATGTAGTAACCGGAGTTAGACAAGGAGACGGATTATCCCCACTTCTATTCAATATAGCTCTAGAAGTTGGATTAGATTTTGGAGTAAAATTGAATATTCTTGCTTTTGCTGACGACAAAGTCATAGTTTCAGAAAACAAAGATGATCTAAAAAGGCTGGTGAAAAATCCTAGTTCAGGAAACAGAACCGATGGGACTTAAAATTAACAATGAAAAAATAAAAGTACATGCACTTCATAAGAAATAGGGAATAAGACAGCTCTAAATTTTGCTTTGGTCAAAATTCATTTGAACAAATTAGAGATTTTAAATATCTTGATGTAATAATCACAAATGACAATTCAGAGACCCCAGAAATATTGAATAGAATTAACCAAGCCAATAGATGTGTAGTTTTGCTTGCAATAGACTTTTACCTCAAAAATGTTATCCCGTGAAACCAAAATTAGAATATACCAATTAATTATAAGACCTACTCACCTACGGTGCCGAAGCATGGGTTATTAGTAAGATGATGGAAAGAAAACTCATAACTTTTGAAAATAAAATCCTACAGAAAATCCATGGTGAAGATCCTACCTATGAAAATGGTGTATGGCGTATCAAACACAACAGACAGAGAGATCCAAGATCTATACAAAGATAGTGACATCATCGCAATAATAAAAGTAAACGAATACGGTGGGGAGAACATATTCGAAGAAGAGAGCTTGAGTATATCTTGAAGAAAATTGAAATAGGGGAGCCAGCAGGAAGAAGACCAAGGGGAATATCAAGACTACGATGATGGGATCGTCCAAAATGATACAAGTCTAGAAGAAACAGAGAACTGAGAATACTGGAGAGGACGCGTTGATGAGGCCAAATCCATTCTTGGGTATAAATATAGCCATGGGAGTAAGTAAGTTTAAACCAATAAAATTATCAAAGCCACAGCTTCATCAATACTATAACTTTATCTAATAAAGGAAATTAGAGCTTTATTAAAACCACTATTGGGTGGATAAAGCCACCGACCCTTTATACTACTGCTGTGTCTTGATACAATGAACACTCCAATCAAGTAAGTTAAACATTGGTCCTACCGTTATTTAAGTAATTGCATTATTCATAACTTACCAGTATATTTTGATTTGGAAAAACAAAGAACACAAATTAAATTACATACAAAATTTATTTATTTATATCAAGTTGAAATAAGTTGTAACCAAAATGTATAGATATATAAAATAATTTATCAAAAAATCATTTACACATAAAGACATTATTATTGATAATATATACAATAAACTATAAACAAATTATTTACATTAAAAGATATTATGTAAATAACTTTCGTGCAGAAGTCTCCCTCCCTCGAAAGGGCAGGTCTGACGTCAAAGGCAGATTTGGGGGGGGGGTGGGCGTGCTGCTGTAGCCCTCCCTCCAACTGACACATTCAATGACTTCCCGTGAACTGCTCGTTGCCCTGACAGTTTCAAAGACAGTTGAGGATCAACAATATCCCTCTCAGGACAGATCCGCACTCTACGTCGCGGTTGTCTCGGATCCCTCAAGGCAACCAGGGAGTCCAAGACTTCTGTTACGAGGTCTGCGGGAGTCTTGGGGCGCCGGCATTCTGCGGGGTACTCTACGTCGCGGTTGTCTCGAATCCCTCGATGCAACAGGGAGTCCAAGACTTGTTACGAGGTCTGTGGGAGTCTTGGGGCACCGGCATTCTGCGGGGGTTTACACAAGCACTGGATGGGTCAGAGAAATAAACATCCTCCTCCTCACCAGATGCCTTCTACATAACAAACAAAGTTATGAACTTAACAACATAAAAGAAGGTGATAAAGCTTTTGAATATAATTTAACATTACAACATACTTAGAGCAACATTTTATCAAATTCGTACACGAGTTTATAAAAAATACTTCACTTATTACAGAATAGAAACTATCCCCAACATTACAAACCCGTCTGTCAAAATTAAATATTATAAAGTACTTTGTTACTTTTCATTTAGTATCTTTCAATAAAGTCACAGACATCCAAAATTATAGAGAGGCATTAAGTTTCGTATTAATTGAATCTTTTTAAAAATATGTTACTTACCTCGACATCTGACGCTGCAACAGCGGCTGCAAACAGGATTAGTAATAGTACATGACGCAGACATGATTCTTCTCTTGCATGATCTTGCCTCTTGCACTCTACTAGTTAGTTACTGCTACCGCCTGGCACCACAAAATCAACTCTTTTCGGCTAAAGCCTCATTATCATTTGACTCAACTACTGGACCACTCTAAAATAACAACTCACTCACTCTTAGTGCACATTACCAAACTGCACATACTAGTTTGTAGAGAAGTGGGGAGAAGGTTGACAATCGCCCAAGGTCAATAGTATAGCCAACTGTCACCACTATTCCCCTTTCTTTAACTGTAACCACTTTCCCATCACACAAAGCACCATTGCAAATGAACATGAGGTCCTCCACGGCTCTGCACTCTCCATCTTGTAAAAAAAAACTATACCAAAATTGTCTAACTGATCACAACACACAAAATAACAACACTCAGCTAGCAACTGGAGTTTCTTCCTTCTTTCCTTCGAAGGCAGGTGCCCTCACCCTTTGCCGACTACTCATTGATCTTTACCTCTTTTTATTTTCAGAAGCACATGAAAAAAAAGGGTGATAAACATAGGTACCGGATGAAGACGGCTCGAAGGTGACATTTACTATCCATTTCGAAAATATCACCCCTTCTGAATCAGTATGAAGCTTCCTTTTTTTTAACAACATTTAACAACTCTTGAAACTCTATATCAAGAACTATTAAGCCCATAGGCCTAGATATAGAGTTCCATAGACACTGTTTTGGTGTCATTTTGTAGAAAATTAAATGTACTTTAAATAGATTTATTACTGTTGGTCACTATAATTGGCTCATTCATGGTCAAAATAGACAAAACTGCGTAAAAAAGGGTCAAATTTCTCATTTTTATAAAAATTACCAATTTACGATGAGCTGTATCTCAGGCACTATTGGGGCTACGGAGTTTTGTTAGAACTCATTTTGTAGAAAATCTGTTCTACTTTAATAAAATATTGAGTGGCTGTTCTCATAAACGGTTTCTTAATGGCGAAAAATGGCTAAAACTGAAAGTCCGAAAATTTCACTGTTTTTTTTTAGTGTTAAAAATAGTTCCCGAGGCTTCTCTAGGTTGAAAACTTGGATTACCAAAAAAACTAGGTCGAAAAAATCAGAACTACCAAAATGCATGCAAGGTAAAGCCCTCTTCATGCTAAAGTTACTGGATTAACTGTAGTGTCAAAAAGTCTGGTTAACCTGTCTGGAATGGTCAATAACTGAGATTTACTTATTCTCAGAAATAACAATAATTTCCAGTAGCCAAGACAATAGATGAGTAGTTTGATCACGCAATCGTAATGTGCTGTAGATCTGTCATTACCTAGTGAGTAAAGCTTGATTCTTACTTTCTCTTAAAAAAGATGAGATAAAAATAAGGTTCTCTCTCTTTTACTTTTGTCGACAATTGGTAAAATTTGTGTAAATCAAAGAAGTTTGATTCCCTTTAGTTTTGAATGTTATATATAAATACTTACTTTTTCTTGAGCTATTGAAACATAGGGTAAAACAAATAGAACATTTTTTTCTCTACACATGATTTCTTTAAAGACCAATATTTCTGCTACAAGAGTCTTCCCTCCACTTGTTGGTAAGGCATAAACCAGATTTTTTCGATTTTCAACTGCTGGAAGTTTCAGGCACTCTTCTTGCCAATCTGTAAGACACATTTTTGTATTAAAATATATATGTTAAATTGTAACAAACAATTCATTAGTTTCTACAAACAAAACAATTTAATGTTTCTTTTATCAGTATCCTAAATATCTCTAAGTTCATCATCAATCCTTTTAAATTATGGTAGTTTTCTATTCAGATATTCGTATTTATGTGTATAAAATAAAAATGGCACAGCCATTACAGTATGTCATTGTGATTCTTCTTGATATCTCTAACATTAGCTAGCCTGATTTACCCAGTTACTTCTCCAATTTGTGAGTTTTGAGTGAAAATCTGTGTGGCTGGGGTGTGTTACAACGAAGTGTAAAACCATCTACCCGCTATTGAACTATTGAAACATATTTAATTAATATTGTTATTCAGAAAAATAATATTTTCTTACAATTATAACCGCTGATAGTATTGTAAAATAGGATCTTATCCGTTAATTCATTACCACTACTTTGTTTAGGTTATGTTGAGTCGTCAACATTGAGTCATCAACATGATAATCAATTGCATTATCATTTAAGTAACTATAGTATTGTAAAACTAAAAGAGATTATTTTTATAGTAGGCCTACTTAAAATACATATTTAAAATAACAGGACGAGTCACCAGTTTACTACAGTATTACTAAGTGTTTTTGTGACAGTAAAAAATGTCATTTCATTTCATGTTAGGTTTGTTTATGTTATGCTAAGTTTGGTTATGTTAGGTTACACTAGGTTTGGTTGTTATGTTAGGTTACCTTAAATTATGGTTATGGTAGTGAATTAACAAAAAAGATCCATAAAATATATTTGTTTGATATTTTCATGAGTTATTACATTTTTACTAAGCTGTATTAAAATATTCATACAAATAGTTTTTATGAGACAAAAATTAATATCATATTATTAATACAGAATTTAGTAATTTAATGTAATAAGATGAAACAAACACTCCAGTAAATAATTTAATTTTTAAATTTAACTAAACATTTTTTTTAATTTTAAACGTTTTTATCCTAATTTCTAAACACATGTCAATGTTATAGCCACTATTAATGATTTTTGATCAGTAACAATGAATAAAGAATATGTTCACTCGCTAGTTGACATGGGCCTACAGGCCTGTGAGTCAACTTTATTCAACGAGTGAAGTACTGACCGTTGGCTCAGTGGGGATTCGAACCTTGGACCTTGCCCTCCGCAGTCCGAAGCATTAGCCACTGAGCCACCGAACAACCGCATACTTGTTCTATAATTGAGAATTCAATCTTTAAAAGACACATAATATCAAGTATTTTTACTTTACTATCTATGCTGCACAACAAAATAAATGACTAACTAACTACATGGTAATTAGTTATTCTTTCATCACAAAATACGGAAATAACATTTTTTATGTAAATTCTGAACATCATTACTTATAGAGTTGGAATTTACAGCTGTTGTACTGACAGAACTATTCAGCACCATCTGCTGCATTATTTATATTGAAAAGTATATTTATAGTCAACTTCAGATCCTTAACCCAATCCTAGCTAACTAGTGGTTTAGGAATTGAGGCGTAGGTTCCATTAGGAATTAAAAATTTCCAAATCTTTAACAATATTATTGAGTTCTACAACAGCAAACATTTTACCTACAGGTTTAATTTTCTCGTTTTTTTCATACTGTAAGGATATATTACAAACTTTAAGGATGTATTAGTTTCCTGCAAATTAACTTGACTGAGGTCATCCAGACAACATTTTTCTGGAATTACATTTACATATGAATGAATCACTATCTAAACTTAAACCATCATGTGTTCATATTAACATGCTAATTTCGACACTATTCATATTCCGAGTTTCTCATCGCCTATCGTTGTGTCCTCATCAGTATGACGAACGAATTTGTAGAAATTAATAAAAGACATTTTAAAACCGTAAGCTGGCCGATGTGTAGGGCATTTGGACCTTGACTGGCAAAGTACTAGATAACAAAAGGGTGAGTTCATATAGAGAGGAAGTGACGTGAGGTTACCAGCATAAAATACCAGTTGTATGTTATGGTGGTAAAATTTCTTTCCCCCTTTAAATTGCTTGACTAACAATTAATATTGTAATGCATTTAATCATCATAGCATACAACTATTTTATGGTGGTATTATGATTGGCAATATGTTATGCATATCTTGAGACATAGGACATGGCAAATCTATCTTACACCACTTCTTCCCTAAGTGAACTCACCCTTTCGTTACTTAGCACCTTGCCATTCCAGGTCCAAACGGACGTTGCATAAGTTAGCCAGCTTACAGTTTTAAACAAGTCTTTTATTAAATCCTCAAGATTAGCGTTATCATATTCATGAGGATACAACATAGGCCTACACACAACTATAATTCTTGCCAAAGCTGAATGTGAGCTGACTTGTCGTGAACGCAGTGGGCAAATAAAGATTCTACCTCATTACTTTCTGCACAGTGACTATAGCTCTTACTTTCCAGACAGCTCTTGTATACACATACATAGTTTCATTATTAATAAAAGCATTATGGAAAAATCACTTTGTCAGTATGGAAAGTAAGGTAAAATAGCAAAATAATTATACCATACTATACAAACTTTTAACGAAATAAGTTAAAAAAAAGTTAAAGATTGTCTTATTTTACCAGGCGAAGTTAGGGCTACAAGGAGCCCCCTCTAACACTTAACCTGGAATGATAATCTAATTATAAGTTTTTTTGCACTCTTTTTATCCCATATTTCAATGCAAATGGCAAAGCTTAAGTACAATATGATGTATTGACAGAATCAAACTACTGTCTTTCTACAGAAAGTTGCTATCAGAATCAAAATTTGTTATTTTACTATGCAATTAAGTAAACTGATTTGAAATAACTCAATTTGAATCATGATTACAAATCTGTTTTTAAATGAGAGCAGAATGTTGATGAGTTTTAATAAAAAAATAAGCTTTGTTATTTTACTGTTCATAAAAAATTTTCTCTTTGCGCCAAACTATTCAACTCAAGACCTTGGAAAAATGGACAAACTAAGCTGTAAGTGATATATTGATAACTTCAATGTCACCCAACAATTACCTATTTTGTTTTTAGATTGTATTTGAGACTTATTAAGCCGAGAATGAGATGTGATTCAACAAGGAAACTGAATTGTCAGTCTTACAACATTTATAATATGGGATCTTCGCTTGTTTCCAGTTATCAATCTTTCAGGAACAGTAAACCATATTTTATTTTGTCTTTCAACTTTGACTGATTTAAAATACTTTTTTAATTATTTAATTTTGTTAGTTTCTGTTTGCAGCTCTAGCCTCTAGCCTACGCACCTGGCTGTTCTCTCATGTAGGCTAATTTCCATAGTATGTTATGACTATGTAGGAATTACACATTTTTTGTAATTTGGAAAGAAAATTAACTTCAATTTCCTTTCTGTACATAGGGGTAGGTTTATTTACGATAAAAAAAGTATATTTGTATAAAATTAGTATATTAAAAATACATATGGTATAATTATGTAGTTAAATGAGTTTATAAACTTAAAATGCTGTGATATTGGGTTTGAATATTTTTATTTTTCTATCTATAAATAAATGTTAATATTGGAAATATAGGTCCAATTAGAGGATTCATTAAGAATTGTTGCAGAAAAAACACTACTTACCATACAATGTACTGATTCCCTTAAATCGTTTTATTAATCTCTTGACATTGCTGGGGAGGCCAAAATACAGTTCTGCATCAGGGCATGACCGTTTGATACTCGAAAGTGTATCACCAGACAGTCTCGTTCTTGGAGAGGAGTGGCGCACAATCGTTTTATGGGCATTACACGTTAATGTCCTCTTTAGTAAACCTTCAAATGTCCCGCTCTTCTTGACACTGGTCGGGCTGTCCCACGTACTAAGGATAATATTCGTCAGCCCAGGAGATATCAGATTATTTTCCAAATTACTGTTTTTATTTTCATTACTAAAAGATTGATTTGTTTCTTCATGCAAACTTATCGACATATCCCAGGCCTGATCTTCTGGATCATTTAAATCGTCAGTTTCTTTTTCAGTGCTAATAAACATGTCAGGAGAGTATTCATAATTTTTGTTCAACCCTACACTT
>JAQJVL010006855.1:0-26789 GCA_035578905.1 Stictocephala bisonia | reverse complement strand
CCCTTATTCACAGAACATCCATCTATTCTAATTCTATCCTAGTAACAGCCTGTTGTGATCCTTGAACAATCGAGCTTGGTTTGCGGCGTCACTCTAGTAATTGTTATTGTGGCGGCTGGGGGTAGTACTCTGGTATTGAGGTCGAGAGTGAATGCACGAGAACATTGATTCTTTAGTTTCTATAGATGTTTTTTATTTGTTATTTTTAAGTTAAGTATAATTAATTAATTGATAATCGAGCATATGATATAATTAGTAGTCTGCCTGTAATAATGAAATGTATTTAGTTTTAATTTGGTTTTAAAATATAAGGATTAATGTCATTAACACTTTTTTAGCAACCAATAGTAGGGTTAATAGTAAGAGAAGGCTCTTTAGTCCTTGTAAAAATGTTTTTGCAATTAAGCCATTATTATTATTAGGAAAGGATTTTTCAAAATTTCATGTCTATTCGATTGGAACAGTCCCTCAACGTTTCCTTTTCTTCCATAAGAGTAACATTTGCATTAATTTAATTATTTATTTCAAATTGTATATACAAGAAACATTAACATGACAAAAAAGATTGGCTAATTTGGTCTTTACTAATTAGCACTCTGACATAATTGCACTACATTGCACCTCCCTAAAGTATAAATAGGGGTTTCTAGAATATAAAGATCTGTTATCTACGAGAACTGTAATATGCTGATGTTTTATATTGATGCGATTGTTTAGAGAGAATTACGGAGAGAAGGGTAAGCAGGCGTAGATAACCACCCCGTAGTGGAGCAAGGGCTGTCTGCTAGTGTTTATGATTAGTTAGAATATACCAAATACTCACTAATTTGTTGATGATATCGGGGAAATGTTGTACTAAATAACGAGAAATGAAAAACTCTTGGCATTCAATGTCAATGATTACTAATGTTTTTGTTAAAAGCTTTAAACAATACGGGAGAGCAATGAAAACATGTTAAATAATTTATAAGTTGATTTTAAAATTGAAAAATGCAAACAATGATTTTAAAACATCGTTGAATAATTTAACACTGATACAAAATCATTTGACTAACTATGCTTGCATATTCAATTATATGCAAGCATAGTTTGAATCTACAGTTTGAATCTACGAGAATCTACAGTTTGTTAACTGTATTAAACACCTAGGCATAGAATTAGATTTTAATATGAAATATGACTCATATATTGGTAGGCTTACGAACAATTTAAGGGTAATATTATTTAAGTGTAAAAAACTAAGTGGATGTCTCTATTACAACAAAGAGGTTAATCTATTTTTCCTTAGTTCAGAGTATGTTCTACTATGGTATATCTCTTTACTACTTGACTCCTGAATATATACTTAAGCAATTAAAAAGTATTTTGAACAGAATTCTAAAAGTATTATTTAAGGATCTGCCATTGGAAATATTGGGTATAATGAATTTTGATAGTCTCGCTAAATTTACAGATCTGTCTAGACACTACTTTGACGAGGAATGCAGAGTATTGCCCAATCTACAATATAACTTAAGGCATATACCATTTTTCACTCAAAGACACAATAATAATTATGGAAAATTAACGTTACAGTATAAAATACCTCACCTACTCAATTCATTGCCTAGAAGTCTACAAAACCTACAAAATAAAAATCAAATGAAAAGGGAGCTAAAAAAGTATTTTATTAATTTAAGATAACTATAGGTGGATAATAACTATGAATACATTTCCATATAAAATTATAGGTATCGGTTTTTATTTATATAGAGATGCTTTCTAACAGTTGAAGGGTTGAATAATCGTCTATGATAAATAGTAAACAAATATATATACTTACATATTGAGGTTATCCACCTTATCACGTTTGGAAACAGAAAAAAAATTAAATAAATGAAAAAAATCATCTCTTCCTTTATTAGAATGGCTACTTTCAAAATCGAACCATACATAGATAAATAAGACAAAACTACAAAGAGATATATAAGCACTGTTGAGTTAATCAAGCACACTGGGAAACCTATATGATATAATATGTGAATCAACAGCAATACTGACAGTTTTGACGGGAGCCGGTATTAAACTGGTTCCTACCAGCCGGGTCTTGCTGCTTAACACGGGAACAAAGAATGACATACCTGTTTGGTTCAATATCTGAGTGCATTCTTTGCAGCTATTATGAAAAAGGTTGTTAGTGAACAACAGTGAGACTAATTTTCACTGTCGTTTATTAGCAAATAAGTTTATAGTTAGAATATCATGTTTCTTATTACTTTTAGGTTTTATTTGTTGTTATTTGTATCGTTATTTCTTTGTATAATACATGTGTTACATGCATATCGTTGATTTCATTTGTTTTTTGTTTTTGTTAGTTAAATTTTTCATAGTCTATATAGTATTTAATATTGTTTATTTATTTCCGATTTATAGTATATTTGTTTTATATTATTATTATGTTTTTTTATTATTTATTTATAGTATATATAATATATTTATATTATTTATTCCATTGTGTTTATTGCAGTTAGATTTTATTTGTTGTTATTTGTATCGTTATTTATTTGGATTATACAAATGTTACATGCACATAATTGATTTAATTTGTTTTTGTTTTTATTTATTTGTTTGTTGAATTGTTCATAGTCTGTATAGTATTTAATGTTACTTATTTACTGCCGGTTTATTGTATATTTATATTATATAGTTATGTATATTGTTTATTTATTTGTTTCCATTGTGTTAGTGTTTAGTGCTTTGAGGCTTATATGTAGTTAGGAATGCCAGTCGTGGTCCAGGAGGAAGTTTTAAACAATCAAACAATCTATTGCTATGAATTCCAAAATAAAATGAACATTAGGACTACTGATATTAAAAATTTTACATTTTTGAAAAAAATTGGTATTTATAGTAAATAACGAATGTTATTCGATTTCCTTTGACTATGTTTCCTTAGTGCGTATTGATTTGTTTATTTATTTTTGTTTTGTTTGTTTTTACTTCAAGATTATCTATATATTAAAGATATTTTATTATGAACAAATTTGGTGATCTCTCAAATAGCTATATGCTAGAGAGATTAAAAAAGACACTGCAACGTAAAAATAAATTTAAGAAATAATAATTGATTTTGAACTGAATTTGAACCGAATTGAAGATGTTTATCATTTAAATGTAACTATTAATAAAGCATAGTTGATATGCTACAAAATACCAATTCATTACAAACATAAAAATTTAACTTTTTACTTTTATAATTTATATTATCGACTATATAAGTTGAATTAAAAATCAAACATCAAACTGATATGATACAATAGAACTTGACCAAATATTGTATAGTTGTATGGCATCCCTTAACCTAAGCTATGGTTTTTCTTGCTAATTTCTGACGGGGACATGTGGTATTAAAGTGCTATTACCACTTTAATAGCACTTAATAGCACCTTAATAGTAGAGGGGTGAGGTGTAGTAAAGTAAAACAATTAATATTGTTTGTATGACATTATCTCCTCATTGTTACTCAGCTATAAAAGCAGCTTACCAGAGCTAGGGTAGGGCCCTTTCTTCCATATTACAGGCTCACCAATGATTAGTTGGCGATAAGGCCAGTGATTAACGAAAACATAATAATGTTATTGGACAGATGGTGTAATCATGGTATACCACAAGGCTCTGTCCTAAGCCCCACACTAATTATTTTAACGGCCTAAACCCCCTAACTTTTTTTCCATATCGCAGGCGCTCACCAATGGTCAGTTGGTGATAAGTCTATTGATTAACGGAAACATAATAATGTTGTTAGACAGATGGTGTAATCATGGTGTACCACAAGGCTCTGTCCTAAGCCTAACACTATTTATTTTAAAGACCTAAACCCCCTAACCTTTTTTCCGTATCACAGGCTCACCAATAGTCAGTTGGTAATAAGTCTAGTGATTAACGAAAACATAATAATGTTGTTAGACAGATGGTGTAATCATGGAGTACCACAAGGCTCTGTCCTAAGCCCAACACTATTTATTTTAAAAACCTAAACCCCCTAACCTTTTTTCCATATCGCACACCAATAATCAGTTGGTAATAAGTCTAGTGATTAACGAAAACATAATAATGTTGTTAGACAGATGGTGTAATCATGGCTCTGTCCTAGGCAAAACAGACATGTGATATAGTATATCACTTTTCGCTCTGATATTTAGTGGACCTTTGTTTCATATTGCTGGCTCACCAATAGTTAGTTGGCGATAAAGCCAGTGATAAATGAAGGTTCTTAGTACTTCGCACTAAGTTTCAAGGAAATCTAAGTTGAACCGGCAAAGGCACTTTATTATGACAGCCACACAGTTCTATTACATGGGTTGATAGGATAACTGATAAGTTACATTTCGCAGAACTATGATATGGAGTTTTACCATTAGACCCGAGGTATGAGAATACTTATTGCCAAGTTATCCTTAATGGAATCTTGAACAAATATTCTTAGTAATCTCTTGTCCCAGCCTAAATCTCTGCTAGGCATCATATAATATTTGCTTGCTACGCTTTTAGATAGTTATTACTTTTAAGCCATGTAATATGAAGTATTACTTTACAATATAAAACAAACTGAAAGGAGCATTAATAAGGCCGAAAAAAGATACTGTGGTAAAGGAAATTTAATTTATTATTAAAATCCTAATAATGCCCAGGAAATACAACTTCCACATTTTCTTCAATTAATGATTGACGCTCTAAATTCCACGTAAACGAATCCTGTTGTAACTTCTAAGCCCATTTATTTACAATGCCGAGCCGGACCAACTGGCTTTGTGAGAAGTCAATATATATATATATGAAAATGGCTATGTGATATTACATATACATCAGGTTCTCATATCTGAATAACACACTGCGTGCACCTACACGAATGCCGCTGTCAGTTGTAGCCTCAATCATTATTGTACATTACCGAGCCGGACCAACTGGCTTTGTGAGAGGTCAATATAAATGAAAATGGATAAGTGTAGATCTAAAAATCTCTCCTGTAGATCTAGAAGTATACAATAGGGAAGCTATACGATCTTTCCCATTCATGTACACATTGTTTAGTCCTCTCTTACAGATCTAGAAGTATACAATAGGGAAGCTATACGATCTTTCCCATACATGTACAAATTGTTTGGTCATCTCTTACAGATCTAGAAGTATACATAGTCCCCTATAGGGAAGCTATACGATCTTTCTCATACATGCATACATTGTTTAGTCCTCTCTTACAGATCTAGAAGTAAGCAATATAGCCCAGTCAATAAAGGTAAAAAAATGCCCTTTGTCACAACTAATTAGGGGAAAGCTGAATTTTTGCAGGGTGTTAGTATACAAGGTAAACAATAAAAAATGACAAAGTCCCGACCCCCACCCCTCTTGCTTTCCCCCCCACCCCCTCCCAAACATCGCAAGAGCAGTACTTTGGTTAAATACTCATAGCTCGAAAACTAATAAAGTTACAGACGTGATTCCTTTTTTATATTACACCTAACAATATGGCAAACAAATTATGTATTTAAAATTTTTATGTGTATAACTTCGTTTAACCGTAATACTGATATACATGCAAAAAAATGCCTCTGCTAATTACAAAAACTTACTTTAACCAATTATATCATTTTATCCATGCATTGTGGAAAGAAACGTCTTCAACAAAACTTATAGATAATTTAATTAGTTTCAATATGATGGGTCTAGTCAAGCTATTTAATGACGTAGTTGCTTTATAGAGAGCGATTAAACAGTAGCGGACACTGGCACCGCCGGCGCGGCGCCGCTTTTAGCAGTGACTTATCAGGCGCTTGGATGTCTCCATGCGTCGGACTGCATGTTGTAACTTGTTCGTAGACAGTCCTTAGTACGTATCTTGTTGAATACTGTTTCTGGAATTAAGACGAGATCCATAAATTACTTGCTAATGTCGATTTAATAAAGGTACATTCTACATGTAGGCGAAATTATACCAGACCTAACAACATTGAAGCAGCATTAAAAGCGCAAAATGCAGAACCTTCTACACCGCAGCACTTTCTCAGAAAATTAGACAACCCATTTGATTTCAATCATGATTGTTTGTTATGTGGAGAACGTGCGGTTTTTGACGCTAAACTTCCATAACTTATAAGTACCGAACCAGAATTCACGAGGTTTCAACTAATGAAATAAAGCAAATGCTCCTCAATGCTTGTGATGTTAGGAGTGATGATTGGGCCTGTAAAGTTAAGTCTAGGCTTTTAGATGTTATTGATTTAGTTGCCGCTGAAGCCCGTTACCATGGGCAATGTTATAAGAACTTTTGTAAACTTAAAAGTAGTGAACAAAAGGTAGGACGGCCATTATCAGCAAAACTTGTAGATTTTTTCAAAGATAGGCTGGCTAGTTGTGCATAATTTATCTGGAAAGAAAAGTATTTAAGGTATGTCACATACTAGTCACAAAGTTTTAGATTCTTGGTACAAAAACAGAGAAACCAGTTCTGAAAAAGAACGCAAAAGAATTGTTAGAACAGCGGTAGAAATTGTTAGGGAAGACATCCAAAAAATGAATTATGACTGTGGAAAGTATTCAAGTGAAAAGGAAGTAAGTACCATATCAAATGATTTGATTCCTGAAACATTGGCACTTTTTACGTCTACAGTGACCAAAAAACGAACTGAAAACTCGAGCTCTGACATAAGTAGAAAACGTGCTGTGATAAACCATTCAATAATGTCTGCTGTAAGACCAAGGTCCTTCCTATCGTCAATTCAAACTTCTTTGTCTCTATATTTAAATAGAATGTATGGGTCAAAACATTTGATTGAGGTACTTTCTGCGCTGGGAGTATGTTCCTCATACTATGAAAGTGACAGATATATAAGGTCTTTAATCATGCATGGCCCCCCAGTCATACAATCTGATTCCTTTACACAATACGTTTTAGACAACGCTGATGTTAACGTAAGATCGTTAGATGGCTTGAACACATTTAATGCGATGGGAGGAATTGCATGCATCACTCCATCGTCACATGTCTCTATCACCTCAGAAGTACCTAGATTAGTTGATGGATCATTTAAGGTTGCAGAATAAACCCGTAAACGGTCGTATATTAAACAAAAAACCAGTGGCTTAGCTCGTATTGTTATGGAAGACTTCTCAGGTGCCATATCGTTGAGCAAAATAACTGCAAACACAGTTTCCTTATTCATACACTTAATCTGTTATGGGTCAGCGGATGTAACATCCAACCAGGCTGGAATGGTTTTATGAGTGTTTCAACTAGAAAATTAAAAAGGCAGGACACTTCATACATCATGGCTATTCCTTGTATAGACATTGATCCAAATAGCCCATCTTCAGTATATACAGCATTGTGTTTTGCAGCTGAACATTGTAGCAAGAACAAGGAAACATACATTGTGACCTTTGACCAGCCACTATACTTAAAAGCAATGGAAATCGTTGCTGGCTCTGAAGATCAATCTGATTTGTCATGGATTGTTGTAAGGTTGGGAGGTTTCCATTTGTTTATGTCGTACTTGGGATACATTGGTCGTATAATGGAAGGTAGTGGAATAGAGTCATTGTGGGAGACTGTCTATGGTAAGGCAACGGTGAAACACATGCTTACTGGTCATGCCTTCGCAAGAGCTGTGAGAGCATACATAATTAACCTATGATGCTATTGTTGAACAAGTGACAGAAGATGAAGAGGTACGTTCAAGTGTGTTTTGTAACGAGGTTTAAACAGTTTATGACCAACTTTCTCACTGTGATATTACTCAAGCAACTGCGTGTGATGACAAATCCATTCAATCAGCCTTGGCAAAGCTGACAGACCTCATCAATTTAAAGAAGTTTGAGAGTAGAACATCAAAGCTAAATATAATTCTGGCTAAATCTAATTCAGCAAATCGACCTAATGCTAAATTTTATTCTAGCAGTGAGAACGGGGAACTGGAAATTTCACCTAGACACTATCACTGATATGCTTCCTTACTTTCATGCTACAGGACACATTCCTTATGCAAAATCTGCTCAATCAGCCTTGGCAAAGCTGACAGACCTCATCAATTTAAAGAAGTTTGAGAGTAGAACATCAAAGCTAAATATAATTCTGGCTAAATCTAATTCAGCAAATCGACCTAATGCTAAATTTTATTCTAGCAGTGAGAACGGGGAACTGGAAATTTCACCTAGACACTATCACTGATATGCTTCCTTACTTTCATGCTACAGGACACATTCCTTATGCAAAATCTGCTCAGATGTATGTCCAAGAAATGAAGAAACTCAAATCAAAACTGACTAAGACAGAGTACGATATCTTTGTGACAAAATGTCTCTTCACTATAAGAAGAAAAGATGAGTTCTGAGCTCCTTCATTCTTATGAAAATAAGAAGCTATAAAAATACTATACTGGTTTTGATATATATAGAAAATACTATCTTGCATTTATTGTATTTGTTGTATCACAAAACTAAGATTTTTAAACTAAACAACAGAGCCTAGACAGTGAAATTTGGTTATTTATCAGTGATACAAGTGAACTAAATCTTTATTTTCTTATGGACCCTTAAGTGAAAATTATTATATTGCTGCTCTAAATAACTTAGGACTACGGATACGAGTACACAAATACGAGATACAAGTACGATGCCCCTCAGCGGCGAGTGTCAAGGCCGCCAGCGGCACTGCTATGAGCAGCGTGGGGACGGCACAGCGCTATACCCACTACTGTTTAATCGCTCTCTATGAAGCCATAATGTCAATGGTAAACAATGTTAGATACATCATTTTAAAGCTAATTAAATTATCTATAAGTTTTGTTGAAGACGTTTCTTTCCACAATGCATGGATAAAATGATATAATTGGTTAAAGTAAGTTTTTGTAATTAGCAGAGGAATTTTTTTGCATGTATATCAGTATTACGGTTAAACGAAGTTATACACATAAACATTTTAAATACATAATTTGTTTGCCATATTGTTAGGTGTAATATAAAAAAAGAATCACGTCTGTAACTTTATTAGTTTTCGAGCTATGAGTATTTAACCAAAGTACTGCTCTTGCGATGTTTGGGAGGGGGTTGGGGGGAAAGCAAGGGGGGTGGGGGTCGGGACTTTGTCATTTTTTATTGTTTACCTTGTATACTAACACCCTGCAAAAATTCAGCTATCCCCTAATTAGTTGCGACACAAAACCTTCATTGACTGGGCTAATAGGGAAGCTATACGATCTTTCCCATACATGTACAAATTGTTTGGTCATCTCTTACAGATCTAGAAGTATACAATAGGGAAGCTCTACGATCTTTCTCATACATGCATACATTGTTTGGTCCTCTCCTACAGATCTAAAAGTATACAACAGGGAAGCTATAAAATCTTTCACATACATGTACACATTGTTTGGTTCTCTCTTACAGATCTAGAAGTATTCAATAGTGAAGCTCTACGATCTTTCTCATACATGTACACATTATTTGGTTCTCTCTTACAGATCTAGAAGTATACAATAGGGAAGCTATACGATCTTTCTCATACATGTACACATTGTTTGGTCATCTCTTACAGATCTAGAAGTATACAATAGGGAAGCTATACGATCTTTCTCATATATGTACACATTTTTTGGTCATCTCTTACAGATCTAGAAGTATACAATAGGGAAGCTATACGAGCTTTCTCATACATGTACACATTGTTTGGTCATCTCTTACAGATCTAGAAGTATACAATAGGGAAGCTATACGATCTTTCTCATACATGTACACATTTTTTGGTCATCTCTTACAGATCTAGAAGTATACAATAGGGAAGCTATACGAGCTTTCTCATACATGCATACATTGTTTAGTCCTCTCTTACAGATCTAGAAGTATACAATAGGGAAGCTCTACGATCTTTCTCATACATGTACACATTGTTTGGTCCTCTCTTATAGATCTAGAAGTATACAATAGTGAAGCTATACGATCTTTCTCGTACATGTACACATTGTTTAGTCCTCTCTTACAGATCTAGAAGTATACAATGGGAAAGTTATACGATGTTTCTTATACATGCATACATTGTTTAGTCCTCTCTTATAGATCTAGAAGTATACAATAGGGAAGCTATACGATCTTTCTCATACATGCATACATTGTTTAGTCCTCTCTTACAGATCTAGAAGTATACAATGGGAAAGTTATACGATGTTTCTTATACATGCATACATTGTTTAGTCCTATCTTACAGATCTAGAATTATACAATGGGAAAATTATACGATGTTTCTTATACATGCATACATTGTTTAGTCCTCTCTTACAGATCTAGAAGTATACAATGGGAAAAATATACGATGTTTCTCATACATGCATACATTGTTTAGTCCTCTCTTACAGATCTAGAAGTATACAATGGGAAAGTTATACGATGTTTCTTATACATGCATACATTGTTTAGTCCTCTCTTACAGATCTAGAAGTATACAATAGGGAAGCTCTACGATCTTTCTCATACATGCATACATTGTTTAGTCCTCTCTTACAGATCTAGAAGTATACAATGGGAAAGTTATACGATGTTTCTTATACATGCATACATTGTTTAGTCCTCTCTTACAGATCTAGAAGTATACAATGGGAAAGTTATACGATGTTTCTTATACGTGCATACATTGTTTAGTCCTCTCTTACAGATCTAGAAGTATACAATGGGAAAAATATACGATGTTTCTCATAAATGCATACATTGTTTAGTCCTCTCTTACAGATCTAGAAGTATACAATGGGAAAGTTATACGATGTTTCTCATACATGCATACATTGTTTAGTCTTCTCTTACAGATCTAGAAGTATACAATGTGAAAGTTATACGATGTTTCTTATACATGCATACATTGTTTAGTCCTCTCTTACAGATCTAGAAGTATACAATGGGAAAGTTATACGATGTTTCTTATACATGCATACATTGTTTAGTCCTCTCTTACAGATCTAGAAGTATACAATAGTGAAGCTATACGATCTTTCTCATACATGTACACATTGTTTGGTCCTCTCTTACAGATATAGAAGTAGACAATGGTGAAGCTATACGATGTTTCTTATACATGCATACATTGTTTAGTCCTCTCTTATAGATCTAGAAGTATACAATAGGGAAGCTATACGATCTTTCTCATACATGCATACATTGTTTAGTCCTCTCTTACAGATCTAGAAGTATACAATGGGAAAGTTATACGATGTTTCTTATACATGCATACATTGTTTAGTCCTATCTTACAGATCTAGAAGTATACAATGGGAAAGTTATACGATGTTTCTTATACATGCATACATTGTTTAGTCCTCTCTTACAGATCTAGAAGTATACAATGGGAAAAATATACGACGTTTCTCATACATGCATACATTGTTTAGTCCTCTCTTACAGATCTAGAAGTATACAATGGGAAAGTTATACGATGTTTCTCATACATGCATACATTGTTTAGTCTTCTCTTACAGATCTAGAAGTATACAATGGGAAAGTTATACGATGTTTCTTATACATGCATACATTGTTTAGTCCTCTCTTACAGATCTAGAAGTATACAATGGGAAAGTTATACGATGTTTCTTATACATGCATACATTGTTTAGTCCTCTCTTACAGATCTAGAAGTATACAATAGTGAAGCTATACGATCTTTCTCATACATGTACACATTGTTTGGTCCTCTCTTACAGATATAGAAGTATACAATAGGGAAGCTATACGATCTTTCTCATACATGTACACATAGTTTGATCCTCTCTTACAGATCTAGAAGTATACAATATGGAAGCTCTGCGATCTTTCTCATACATGCATATATTGTATAGTCCTCTCTTACAGATCTAGAAGTATACAATAGGGAAGCTATACGATCTTTCTCATACATGTACACATTGTTTGGTCCTCTCTTACAGATCTAGAAGTATACAATAGGGAAGCTATACGATCTTTCTCATACATGTACACATTGTTTAGTCCTCTCTTACAGATCTAGAAGTATACAATAGGGAAGCTATACGATCTTTCTCATACATGTACACATTGTTTGGTCCTCTCTTACAGATCTAGAAGTATACAATAGGGAAGCTATACGATCTTTCCCATACATGTACACATTTTTTGGCCCTCTCTTAAAGAATTAATTTATAAAACGATTTTACTTCAAATTATAATTAGATCTGTCGTCAACTGAGAAAAGAGCATACTACTTTCAATATTTGTATTAATATTGTTAACTTTGTATTCGTAACTTGATGCATAAGTGTTACTTTTTTTGTATTTATGAACTGATAAGAAGGTACATTAAATTATTTATAGCTGCAATTCGTGTTTACTAGACTAGTAGCGTAATCAAGAGATTTAAGTTGTTAATGGTGCTCTTACTTAGCTATCTGATACTGGTTGTTACTCCGAAGTATTAGATCTTAGTTAATGTTACTACATCATAATGTTAGAACAGTTTCTCGTACAACATATTAAATGGTATTGCCAACATCATTGAATATCATTACCATCGTAAATGTAAGGGTGGACCACTGTACACCCACTCATCTTCCCTTACATGTACATTGGTAATATCCACCTACCCACCCTTACACGTACGACGGTAGTAATTACATACTGAACCGTTGTTACAAATTATTTTTTTTTTTCAATTGCCGTCATAAAAAAAGAATCCAATGAGATAAACTATTGTTATGTTCATATTATAATTGATAAACACTTAATGCTCATTTTCCAGAAATAACCTACAATATATTTTAATTACTCAGTGTTAAATACATTGTATTTACTTTTTCTTACGGTTATATTATTTCTGAACTCTATTCACCATAAGTGACTCAATAACCTCAAGGATAGACATGGTCATCCCTAATGCCCTCTTTCATTTTCAAAGTTCTTTGTAGTAGTCTTGTTGATAAATTCATTCCAGTACATCCGCCTTTTTTCCATCGAGATTGGTCTTACAGAATGATAAAGAATATCTTGTGTTACATTGGCTGTTTTGGACTAAGTAACATTTGGCTAACGTACAAGACATCCTATTGATTAATTTTGTACATATTTTGTTCAAATAAATAAGTTCAAGCATGGATAAGAAAGAAGTTTCATATTTTATAGAAACTGCTTTTTAATTGTTAATCCTAACCCATCTCATTTTTAGCTATTGAAATGGTTCTACTTCAATGGTTTCTTTCCAATCGGTGATGGATATTTCCGAGGCTTCGGTGAACTAGAAATCCTCATGATTCATGTCTGTGAGCAAATATTTACCTATTTTTCCCTGACAATAATAATGTTTATCAATACCTCAATGAATGGATGATTCTGGTCGTTTTAGTTATCTTTTTATGATGATTCTGGTCGTTTTAGTTATCTTTTTATGATGATTCTGGTCGTTTTAGTCATCTTTTTATGATGATTCTGGTCGTTTTAGTTATCTTTTTATGATGATTCTGGTCGTTTTAGTTATCTTTTTCAATAGAAGAAACCCATGATTTATTTGAAAGGTAACTGTGACCAACCAAAAGAAACTTTGAATCGATAGTTTTTCAGCAATGGCATTATAATTTTGCGTGTATTTTGAAAGATAAGGATCGACCATGAGCTGGATTACAAAACATTATTGATTTACACTGTGAGGGAAGAGCCATAGTTTTGTTGAAAATACATCCTAGTACAATTTTCCTTAACCGGTAAATGTTGGTTTTCTTTACAGAACTAAACATACAAATTGTAAATATTAAAAAAATCTTATTTGGGAGTTTAAATATTTGTTGGGGTTGTGTGTCTGGGTGAAATAGGCAGAACTTATGTTATAGTATATGGAACTTATATTATTAGCACCATATATAATATTTACTAAATTTCCCATCGTTGACTTTCCACGTCCATCTACAGCACAGCTTCTTAGCACATCATTCTTAGTGCGATATTTATAAAATACCCATTAGACACTGAAATATTAGCCTAAAATACCTAAAAAAGCCTAAAATTGTTATTCACATGGAGAAATACTAAAAATATATGTATGTAAATCATTTGTATTGGCTTCTGCACACCTCACTCATGAGCAATCGCATTTAGTACTTTCAAACAAGCTTATGGTTGTAACTTTTGGGATAATGAAATCTATATAAATATATATATTTTAATAGAAATATTTTTATTCCAAAAATATTTTCACAAGTTTTACAGTTATATGGTGGAATTACTAGCCATCTTATCAGGTAGTGATGGCTAGCACAAACAAAATACTACAATGGATTGGTTATTCAGTCAACGTTATGAACTTATCAGTGATATTTGGACTGGACGGCACCGCAGCACTGAGAACCCGCTACATATGACTCACGTATCACACATCACTCTGAACAAGACCATTCATTCTTATTGTACAATTCTACTTGTAAAACGAAATGACATAACAAAACAAAGTAATATATTCCTAGTTATATTCTTACAATCTACAGCAAAACTACATAATTTCTCTTTCCCATATAAGAGCAAAAACAAAACTCATTTTTGGTTAACCACTCATGACATAATGTAAAATAAATCGTTAACATCGTCTTTGGTTAGCAACCATCGCTTAACCTTAGCTAGAAATTGTTTACATGTTTTATTATTGACTTTCATGAAATTTGGCAGTTGATTGTAAAATTTTGGTGCTAAAAATACAAAGCTTTTTTTGAAAATAGTTTTATTAAGTTTGGTATGAGTGTGGAGGCCAAGGGCTGCAATTTTTGTTTTATTATATGCTCTTTCAACCCCATAATTTCCACTTCTGTTATAAAACAATTAGTTCTATATCTATATGCAGTTAGACTGATAGAAAAGCTCGTTTTTATGTCAGAATTGGCTAAATGTTGAGCAAAATTATGTTGTTGAGTATGATGTAGATATATTTACGGGTATTAATTTGAATATTCTTCTTCTGATATAATGAAGCTTTAAACGTATGACTTTGTAGTTAGACTCATCTAATTTATGAGTAGTCATTAAATGAAAAGCATTTAAAATTTATACATGAGTAAACTTTTAAAATGTTCATTGCCAACAAAAATTGCTTGAGCAAACAACTTACCTTCATCACTATACGGTATGGTTTGGTGGGTGCGTTATAACCTTGTACGTGCATGGGTGAGGTATCTTAACCACTGTACATGTAGGGTTGGGTGGGTGGATTATAACCATTTTACGTTCATAAGTACGCGGGGGGAGAGGGGTTTCCTGACCATTGTACATTTATGTTTAGGTGAGTGGGTTACAACCATTGTACTTGCATGGGTGGGGTATCTTAACCACTGTACATGTAGGGTTGGGTGGGTGGATTATAACCATTTTACGTTCATAAGTACGTGGGGGGAGGGGGATTTCCTGACCATTGTACATTTATGTTTAGGTGAGTGGGTTACAACCATTGTACGTGCATGGGTGAGGTATCTTAACCACTGTACATATGGGGTTGGGTGGGTGGATTATAACCATTTTACGTTCATAAGTACGTGGGGGGAGGGGGGTTTCCTGACCATTGTACATTTATGTTTAGGTGAGTGGGTTACAACCATTGTACGTGCATGGGTGGGGTATCTTAACCACTGTACATGTAGGGTTGGGTGGGTGGATTATAACCATTTTACGTTCATAAGTACGTGGGGGGAGGGGGTTACCTCACCATTGTACATTTATGTTTAGGTGAGTGGGTTACAACCATTGTACGCCAATGGGTTCTACAGTTTCCTGCTAATATTGAATAAATGTAAAAACTGGACTCCAGAATGTGATTTGTAAATTATTTTACTATAGCTGACCACTGTACTCAAAAGAATTGTCAGTAGAACTATATAATATTTTTAAATTCATTATTATAGAGCTTGGGATTAATTATAATTTGATTGTGTATGACCATACATTATAAACATAAATAGCTAATGTTAAATAGAAATTAAAAGTGGTTATTAATACACAACTTTCGAGGTTCCGAAATGTTTAGGAAGTTCATATATAAATATGTTACTAAATATAACATAAAATTAAATATAAATTAGTACATTTAAATGCTTGAACATTACCTGCAAATGTAATATTAAATATTTAAAATTACAAACAACATTTATCTGAAACCCTTTTTAAATTAGAAACATTTTTAAAGTATATCTGTCAGGTACATTCTACTTAATGCGATAAAAGTCAATCACATTTCATATTATTAATGATAACAGTTTAGGTAATAACTAGCAAACATACTTAATGCTCCTCCAAAACGGAATTTGTTAGCGATATGAACAAAAAGTACATACAATAAATAACACATAACAACTACCAATGATAAAAATATCAACGTTTGATAACATTTTTGAAAGGTTATAAAATATTATAAGGTTATAACCTTTTTATAAAATGTATAAAAAATTTATAAAGAAAACCTATGCTTTGAGTGCATTGGTTTTCCCAGGAGTAGTACATTATCGGATACACAATTGTATTGACACTATTTGGAATTTCTACTGAAATAGATGTTCAAAGTGTTAAAATTGGATGTTATGACTTATACCAAGTTCAACAAGAGTGGTAAAATTATTATATATTAAATTCCTCTTTCTGTTATGTTTTTAATTAGCCAGATGTTAATTAAGTTAAATTTAAATAAAATGTATTTCCAGTAAATAATAAAACCACAAAATAAATAAAACAAAACTCTTATATTACTTATGTATTATGAAATGAAAATAAGGTGGGGAAAAGGTTTTTAAACAGTTAATCAGTTAAATACTTATAAATAGTTATGTGTTGAGTAGTCGGTAACGTAGCGCATTACGAACCTAATTATAGACATACAAAACGTAAAATGGAATCAGCAAATAATCCCCGGCTGTTCATTTGTCATTATAAGGACGAGTTGGAGTTAGTTTGTAACAATAACTACATTCACTCATTTACACTCATTACACTCAATCGAGATCTATATTCGCCAATTTATTGACGATCGGCGTCTTAAGAATAAATAAGTAAAATAAACAAGAAATCATTCATAGTTATGACTGATTATAAATTACATAAGCAATAATAACTGTAAAATTAACTTGTTAACAGTTAAAGTAGGGTAATACTAAACTAGGAGAGAGCTGAGAAGTGTGTCGATGCCTCAGGCCCTCAACCATAGCCACTAGACTTGTGTGGTTTTTTGTTTTTCCCGGCCTGGTATAAAACACTTATAAATATAACCAGGGAAATGTGTATTGTTTCTTTGGAAAGTGTTTTGGTAGAAGTTTTCTTCAAGAAAACACCCCCTCTACAGTTATTGTGACTCTATAATGTTATTCAATAATTAGAGTGATCCAATAATGTCTCCTATTTAATAACATTATATTTCACTATCAACAGCATGCATAAAAAAATACGTGTCTCATGTGCGTGTATTTTTTTTAATTTAAAAAAATCACAATAAGATACCATTCCATGTTAATATGCTTATAAATCTATTTATATGTAACTTGTACGCGCATACTGTATGTATAAGAGATTGCATACAGTAAATTTCCTATACATAAATAACCACAGATTTTTTATATTATTTCAATCCATAAATTTAGAAGGATAAAAAGTAATTTTGTTTGCTATAAAACCAACTATGGTAGTTCTTAATAACAGGAGTAGGGTATCCTATTATTATACCCTACTCCTGAAAAAAAGGAAAAAAAAAGAAAAAACGACGTATCTTAAGTTTTTTATGGTTATTGGGATAATTTTGATTGTATAGTTTATTACTATAGACAGTAGTGGTTGCTATCTAACAGTGATTTGTTTTAAATAAACACTCGGACGACTATTTTGTGTACTATGAGTTCAGCTGGAGAGGCACAGAGATAGAGTGGGAGATTACTGGTGCAACCTTTAAATATCTGACATAAACTAATTTCATCGAACAGTTAAACTGGCTTCACAGGACCTATATGACTCTTCTTGTTTACAGAGTTGACGCTACTGATAGTTTCCAGAGTCGATGCTTCTGATAGTTTCCAGAGTCGATGCTACTGATAGTTTTCTGAAATATTTCATTTTACAATTTTATTTTTGGGTGCCTACCCAAAACACATATTATCTCTTTTAGCATTTCGAAAAGTTCCTATTTTACACATCATGCAGGGTTTCAAGAAAATGATTCCATATAAAACTCATTTTACACAACACATGATTGTGTTATGTAAACCATCTAACCAAATCCCTCCCTAAAAAAAGCACACTATATTTATCTACTGCCTAAACTATGTAACAGTCGTTCCATATTACACGCTCCAAATGGAACGTGACTGGAGTGAAGTGGAATGTGGTGGACTTCCTTTTTTTATAATAATAATAAAAAAAAACTACAGCACGATAAAATGGGGATGGACACTTAATAAGCATACCAGACAAAATATGGGGGATGAACAGTTCCATCACTCTTTTCATTTGCTCTCAAGTCATTCTTCGTCATTTCACAAGTCACATTTCGTAAAAGTATGCTGCAAATAATGCTTCGAAGATATAACACAACGTTTTGTTTGAACAGATGTATCTAAGTGTTAGACAATTAAACAATGAACACTGATTACATTGTACTCAATTAATGGAACACTGAATGACACAGTCAAGACGGCTAGAAACTTTGTCAGTAACTTTCATGATTTGACTAGAAACTTTCTGAGCTCCTGCTACTAGTTCGATTGGAGTTAAATGTAGACCATAAAATACCAATATTTTAGCTATTTTCATGGTATACAACTTGGAACTTTTTATTCTTGGCAGACATGTTCACTCGTTCATTTTGAACATTGTGTCATATTTTGTATTATTTAAGAAATTAGTTTTGCCAATAAAACAATAGTCATCAATAGATACTAGATGTGACATGGTAGTCTATATCACATCTAGTATATAGCCTTAGAATTCAGTCCTCCAATCTTGTTATTTCTGTACTTTGATACTTGACTTAACTAAAGGAAGCCTGTCACATATTTCTCCATCGCCATATTGATTGGGTATAGAATATAGGTCTAAAATTTCCGAAATTTGTTTTAATGGAACTCAACATATCCATTTCTAAGACTATATCTTGGTACATCAGAGTGGTGATTAGGTGTGCAATAATTTGAATACAATTAACTAACATGCTTCAGTTTAGAATTTTGTTTATTACGATTATTGAAGGTTTATAAATTGAGACCTATCTCCCCCCCTCCACCAAACTGGAAGCCCCTGTACGGGGGAATTTACAATGAAAATTTTGAAATTTGAACAAAACCAATTGACCGGCAATTTAGCCCACATCCCATGATTCACACCGAGGCCAGGGAGTCAGCCGAAATCCCTGGGCAGCTCCAAATTGAAGAAAAGTAAACATTATTAAATAAGCCACTTTTGGTGAAAAATTTAAAAATTCAGAAATTAAAAAGAAAATATAGCACTGTACCGTTTTATCAAAATACCAGACTAACATTACGCTACACAAAATTAAATACCAACTAATAACTATACCTAATATAACAGAGATAAACAATTAAAAAAACATAATAGTAAAAAATATAAAATAATAAAACAATTGATAAATATTTAGAAATTGACCAATAACAAATTAAATAATAAATAACAATGATAAACTAAACTAAATATTTTTAAAAAAGTAACTATAAATTTCTCTATAAAAAATAACTATTAAATGGCTGTGGCCAGGAAAAGTTTATTGTTCACCTCTGGTGCACTAGATTTTTTTTTTCTTTGGCCTAGGCCTATTTTTCAATACTGTTCATCCTCCAGCTCAGCTGCCGGGAACAAAATGGAAAGGAGTGACCTGAGGACAGTAGGCTCCCTTAGTTGTAAGGAGGGCACCGGAGGCGCAACTTGGCTCAATTACATGGTCCCTAGGCCAGGCCAGCACAGTCGAGATGGCAGAAGAACGGCCGGGCGGCAGGCTGAGGGAACAGCCCTACTCAAGGGCCCTGGAGTTAATAGCCTTTCCAGCCACACCTAACCATCTTAACAGGTAGACGGAAACTTACTACCAAATCCCAGGCAAACCGTCGAACCGAAAGCCGGAACCACGGAACAGAACAAGGCTTGAACCAATGGCTTCGAAAGTAACAAGTCGACAGCGCAAGAGCGGTCTAAGGCAGCCTCGTAAAAGAAAGAGAAGAGAAACAAAAATGTACCAGTCTAACGACCCGGTACAAAATATGCTGAAAAGAGGACACAATTCTTGACTGTGTGACTAAATCACAAGGTTAGCCCAATTTATAGTGTTACAGTTTGGACTTCAAGAATATTTTTTACTCTTGAGAATTCAACTGGCTGTGGTCATTGCCAGTGGCAGAGTTTCTAGGGGTAGGGACAAGTGGAAGGCCCGTCGAACGAATGGTAAACTGAGAAAGCAAACATTTTATTTAATTGATGAACAATCTGGTAAGATTTGTTACTGATGGATCCATTTCACACTGTGGAATTATAATAATTGTAGTTAAGTTTCTATAGTTAGTATTTACATATAAATAGTGGTAAATGATTTTAATTACAGTAATTGTATGAAAATGTAATAGGTTCACATTTAAATAATCCACGATTTACTGTCACATTTTACCTTCAAACATGCCATGAAGTAATCAAATTAATCAAGATTTAATTTCACACTGAACGTTACGGAACAAACATCCCGGATTGAAACTTCATTAACTGAATTTGAATCCCACGTTTGCGTTTTCCTTGCATATTCATAAGTCACTAACATCCTGGAAGGATCGAGGGTTTAATTGATTGAATTCCCTTAATTGCTTGAGGTTGAAATAAAATCAGCCTTTAAGCATTGAGATTGAAAACTGAGGATTTTGTAAAAATAATAGCTACCTCATTGATTAATATTTTATTTAATTTAATTTACTTAATGAAATATTACTTACGGATACTGATCCATGTCTGAAGCACTGATAAAACGAGTGCCAAGTAACGAGACTCAATCTTGCTAGTGAAATGGCTGCTTTTTTATCTATCTAATCCAAATACCACTGACTCAAAAAAATAGACTTATATGGTTTTTCTCGTCAAACAACCTCTATATATAATGTTGTATAAAAAAGAAACGTACAGATTTACAGCAATCTTCATTTCGTAAGGACCGTGCAAGAAGCCACTGATTCAGGCACAATATCCATACTTTGCGTAATTTAAATGTAGACTTACATCTTTTTTCAAGACTATAAAGCTTTTTTATGTAGAAGAGTAAGTTGATTTGAATAAAAAAATTAAAAAACTCTTGAATATAGCCATAGCCTGCTCATAAGGCATGGTTAAAACATACCTTTATAATGTACTTATTCACTGTATGAGCATTTACATTGATCAACTGAGTCTATGAAGCAGAGATTTGGCGCGGGGATCACGTTATGGGGTAGATTTGTAATAAGGTTTTAATATGGCGAAAAGTAACAACCTTATTCGCTTGAGATTCCTTTAAATTGAAATGAACGAACAATAAATTACAATGTTGAAGTTTTATTACATATACTTTTTGGAACTAACTATAGATTATATTTTTAGGCTAATTTATATATATGTATATATATATATATATATATATATATATATATATATATAAAATAGAATAAAACATTTTACGCATGGTATATTTAAATGTGTGTTTATAATAAACAAATATAAAAGGCCTGATAATTTATTTTGTAGGTCATGATAGATTCTAAACAGAATTTTCATGGAAAATGTGTAGAAATAAAAAAATGTTTATATGATAAATATGACCTTAAACGAAATGGTATGTTGATGACCGACTGACTACCTTCCTAAATGATAGGTTGTCATTTTGATCACTCACCCGTGTTCACATTTGTATGACAGCCACATAAGTCTTAGTGCTATCAGCTTTGTAGGTTTGGCTATTTACTGCAAATATTTAAAGACTTTTTTTCTACATAGTTATTATGTGGTTTTGTATAGATAAAAATAGGTTATCAACTATTAATTCTTCTTTATTAAGTATTGTCGTATTGGTTTTTGTTGCGTTAATACCATTTTCTACTTAGAATAATGGAGTATAAAGTTTAGAAAGTTTAACATGCATAAGACAGTGAAATATTTAAAAGATGAAAGTACATTTGAGAAACAATATATTGAAAAGAAATAAAAAACCATGTAATGCCGACTGTGGTTGAACGAATCTGTCATTAGTGCATTACCCCGGGGCATTGCGAAAGTGTATGAGATAGCTTTGAGAACTGTAGGGCCTGGAGGCTTTGGTTCCTTTATCCTTGACGAGGGGAACTCAAAATGGCGACAACGACAACATGTTATACGTTTATATGCAGTCAATTATTCACGTACGATATTCTAATATGGTGACTACATTAATTTATATCTCATGACTTCTATATTCTAGAGAATCAGTGTTTAATTCATTCTTCTCATCTTCCCAAATAAATTCTAAGTATAATGTATAAATACTAAGTACACATGGAAATGTTATAAACCTATTATTTTATAAAATAAACACTACCAATAGATATAAAACCCTGTATTTCTACCCCTGTAAAATTCTGTATTTATTTGATGGGTGAATGGTGATGGATTTAAAATTACCGCCATCATGAAATTTAAATTGGATCAGGTTGATTTTTTTTTTCTAAAATAGGTTTATATTATTTTAAAATGCATAGCGAGTTTCAAAAAGATCGGTTGAGCCAACTCGAAGATAAAAATACTTTTGTGAACAAAAAATAAAATGGGGAATATCTGGTAAAATAAGTGTTTTGTAAACACAACTATTCTTTATTTTGACTTGTATACCCGTTTTCCGAAGTTTTGTACTTTACTTTTGAGTATACTATACTACATATAACAGAAATGTAATAAAAATCATCGTCTCATAGTATAGTTATTATATAAAACCAATGTTTTCGTACATTAATAGATAAGGCAAACATTCATTTATTTATTTTTGAAAGAATTTACCGTACCGCTCAATCAATAAGCAAGTAATTTCTGACATAAATGATGATCCTTTAAAAATCACTGTCGAACAAACCGATTATTTTAAAACTAATAACAGAGTATTTTTTGTAGATATACTTTAAATGAATCTGGAAGTTTCTCATTTGATGGGAAGTACCTCATTTTTTCGTTTAAAAAAATCAATGAAAATTAAGACCTTTTAATACGAGGAACTGCTTAGCGATAAAGTGTATTCATGATACAAATTGATTTAAAACAACATTCTTTGGAATAAGGCAAAGTTTACAATATTTGTTCTCTGTAAGTTGAGATTGCAGAAATAGATACCCTTGAGGGTACCCATTATTGAATAAAGGCGGTGTGTTTGGCAGATACCCTCGAGGGTACCCAATATTGAATAAAGGCGGTGTGTTTGGCAGATACCCTAGAGGGTACCCAATATTAAATAAAGGCGGTGTGTTTGGCAGATACCCTAGAGGGTACCCAATATTGAATAAAGGCGGTGTGTTTGGCAGATACCCTCGAGGGTACCCAATACTGAATAAAGGTGGTGTGTTTAGCAGATACCCCAGAGGGTACCCAATATTGAATAAAGGCGGTGTGTTCGGCAGACTACGTTTGAGGGCACCCAATATTGAATAATGGTGGTGTGTTTGGCAGACAACCCATGAGGGTACCCAACCTATATTTATAAAAGAGGATGTTTGTATATATATATATATGTTTGAAGTTTATGCGCTGCCAAACCATCCAACCGATCGCCATGAAACTTTAGGATGTTGTCCTGTATACTCCCGAGATGGTTTCTGTGAAGTTTGATGCAGATCCATCCACAGGGTCCCGGCCCACGGGCTCCTAAAGATCCCATGTTATTCAAATGGAGATTCTGAATTGTTTACAAAAAACATATGACTGTGTGGTTTAATGTAGTTTCACATGCCATAAGCAGATTGAAGTTCTCACAACAACAGTACTGTATATGTTTTGATTTATTGTAGTTCTACATTTCACCTTGAGAGTATAGCACACACTACTTTTACTTGATCAGGTGATCTGTATTTAGTGTTAACCTTTTTTCCTCATGTGTAATGTGAAGGCTGTGGCGTTAATGACCCATCACCAGTCGTCTTGATATATGTACAATACCATGTGTAATGTGAAGGCTGTATTGCTAATGACCCATCAACAATTAATCGTCATGATATACAATATCATGTGTAATGTGTAGGCTGTATTACTAATGACCCATCACCAGTCGTCATGATATACAATACCATGTGTAATGTGTAGCTGTGGGGTTAACGACCCATCACCAGTCATCATGATATACAATATCATGTGTAATGTGTAGGCTGTATTGTTAATGACCCATCACCAGTCGTCATGATATACAATACCATGTGTAATGTGTAGGCTGTATTCTTAATGACCCATCACCAGTCGTCATGATATACAATACCATGTGTAATGTGTAGGCTGTATTGTTAATGACCCATCACCAGTCGTCATGATATACAATATCATGTGTAATGTTTAGGCTGTATTGTTAATGACCCATCACCAGTCGTCATGATATACAATACCATGAGTAATGTGTAGGCCGTGGTGTAAATGGCCTATCAGCAGTCATATTGATATACAATACCATGTGTAATATGTAGGCCGTGGTGTAAATGGCCTATCAGCAGTCATATTGATATACAATACCATGTGTAATATGTAGGCTGTATTGCTAATGACCCATCACCAGTCGTCATGATATACAATACCATGTGTAATATGTAGGCTGTATTGCTAATGACCCATCACCAGTCATCATGATATACAATACCATGTGTAATATGTAGGCCGTGGTGTAAATGGCCTATCAGCAGTCATATTGATATACAATACCATGTGTAATATGTAGGCTGTATTGCTAATGACCCATCACCAGTCATCATGATATACAATACCATGTGTAATATGTAGGCCGTGGTGTAAATGGCCTATCAGCAGTCATATTGATATACAATACCATGTGTAATATGTAGGCTGTATTGCTAATGACCCATCACCAGTCGTCATGATATACAATACCATGTGTAATGTGTAGGCTTTGGCGTTAATGACCCATCACCAGTCGTCATGATATACAATACCATGTGTAATGTGTAGGCCGTGGTGTAAATGGCCTATCAGCAGTCATATTGATATACAATACCATGTGTAATGTGTAGGCTGTATTGCTAATGACCCATCACCAGTCGTCATGATATACAATACCATGTGTAATGTGTAGGCTGTATTGCTAATGACCCATCACCAGTCGTCATGATATACAATACCATGTGTAGGCTGTATTGCTAATGACCCATCACCAGTCGTCATGATATACAATACCATGTGTAATGTGTAGGCTGTATTGCTAATGACCCATCACCAGTCGTCATGATATACAATACCATGTGTAATGTGTAGGCTGTATTGCTAATGACCCATCACCAGTCGTCATGATATACAATACCATGTGTAATGTGTAGGCTGTATTGCTAATGACCCATCACCAGTCGTCATGATATACAATACCATGTGTAATGTGTAGGCTGTATTGCTAATGACCCATCACCAGTCGTCATGATATACAATACCATGTGTAATGTGTAGGCTGTATTGCTAATGACCCACACCAGTCATCATGATATACAATACCATGTGTAATGTGTAGGCTGTATTGCTAATGACCCATCACCAGTCGTCATGATATACAATACCATGTGTAATGTGTAGGCTGTATTGCTAATGACCCATCACCAGTTGTCATGATATACAATACCATGTGTAATGTGTAGGCTGTATTGCTAATGACCCATCACCAGTCGTCATGATTTACAGTACCATGTATATTGTGTAGGCTGTGGTGTTAATGACACATAATCAGCCATCTTAACGTCAGGGAAAGTCCTGGTCATGTTGAACATTTAATATGAACTGTACTGCAAGTTTATATCCGGGATTAGTATTTGAGATAAAGTTTGATAGCTAATGTTGTAATTATTCTTAGCGTAATAATTAATTTTTATGTTCTATAATGTAAGCGTTATATGAAGGCTACCATAACAGGGATAAGTTTTAGAGGTTTAATAATAACGTAGAAATCATAAATTAAAAGTCATAATAACTTTTGTTTTAAACAATTGTATTAATTTACTAGCCATATTTATTTTTTGGCATAGTCGTTGATGGCATAGAAAATATCTATCTGTCATCTTGTGACCAGAAACCTTATAGAAACATTGTACATTCCAGAAGCATCTTATAATTCTTGTTGTTCGTATGACTAAGACGAATTTTGAAAAAAAAAAACAACAAAAAAACAATTCTGATGAGTGTGACCTTGTTGAAAGAGGTTGGTTTTAATAAAAGTATTTTACGCTTAGTATCAATCAGTCCAGTTTCAGCCAGAACGTTATCTCTGATAATAATAGGCTTTTGAACAAAACTGTTGGAAAAGTTACTTCATGAAAAAATTTATTTTGTTTAACTTGTACTATAAGAACACCTATATCAAATTTCATAACTTGTAATGACTATTTTTATTTTAGTAAGTAATAGGTGAATAACATATTATAATGCCAGTAGTTTAGTATAATTAGTAATATGATCTTAACTTTTTTTCTGATGAATATGCTATTCGTGCGGTAAATAACCTCACTCTTTGGGAGGAGTGGGGGGTTTTACAAGCTTCGAAGTACTTTGACTTAACTCTACTAAACAATTAAGAGGACAATAAG
>JAQJVL010006854.1:0-26828 GCA_035578905.1 Stictocephala bisonia | reverse complement strand
AGATTTTTCAGATTTCCTCCACGGGTCGTCCCCCCAAAGCGAAAAGGACAGTTAAAACGACCAATAAGTCAGTAACTACAGTAAAGACGTAATCCTAGAGTTTCATTGTTCTCCTTTGATGAATAAAATAAATATTAAGGGGGTTCCAGACTTTTTGAACACCCGGTATAATCAAAACCATTTTTATATGTATCATGCTATTGTCACTAAACTGATTAAAATAGACTATAATCATGCAGTTGAAAAAAATAGGAATAAAAGGAATAAAAATATCGCTAAGCAATACAGTTGTGCATACTGCATTGCAGTGTCGAAATATCACTGTTCATGTACGCCATGTAAGGTTGGGTGGGTGGGTCATATCGTTGTACAGTATGTGAATGGGTAGAGAGGTAGGTTGGTCATTACAACCATAGGTGTATGGGTGAGTTATTGGATAAGTTATTACATTTTACACTAAAAACAGTGAGAATTGACTAAAGAGAAACACTCTTATACGGAGTATGTTATGTTGATTACTTCATATAAAATTGCCTAAAAAGAACTTAATATTTCTCCCACAAAAAATAAATAAATAAAATAATTGTATATAAAAATGGTTTAAATGTTAATTTAAGCACCGTTTTCGATTAATCAATAACCACGATCAAGTGGGCCAATCTATTGGGGGGGGGGGGGGAGTTGAACCAATACTACTGAACGTGCGTAGTATAGTATTACATGTCATAAGTAATGATTGTCTAACTGCTCAAAAAATGTAAACACGTCCTAATTAATAATAATAAATAATAAATTCATTTATTTTTCTCTCAATTCAAGGAAATATTGTTACATTCATATAACATTAACCTGATGTATTAGACTTATAACAAAATAGCATGTATAGTAATAAATAAATATCAAAATAGTATGTATAGTAATAAATAAACAAACAGTAATAAATAAACACAGTTGTACATTTTTTTATACCTATCAACAATAGTATGTATATTAAAAAACCAAACAAATAAAAACACAGTTATACATTTTTTTTTTTTTTTTTTTTTACTGTTTATAATTTACATAAGAGAGAAAAATAATAGGGCCCCTAAGACTGATAAAGTCTGTTCAGGGGGTCCTTCATTCAAAAATATAAATATATTTGGTATATAGAGCTCAAAAGCAGAATAGTTTACTTTGTGTACACTGATTTGGACTACTTAGAATTATCTTTAAAAGTGTGCTTTTACCCATGTTTATAACTAAATAAATTTTTATTAAACGTTTCTGCAAATTAAACTATTTCTAACATAGATATATACAATACTATCAAAAACAAAACGAAACAAAAAAAATTGACATGACAAGAAACAAACAATACAATATATTGCTAACTTATAATTTGCAACATTTCCCCGATGTTTTGTTGCGACAATAGCCATTCACGTAAGTATTTTAAAAACCTATGAACATTGCTTTCATTTTTGATACTATATGGTAATTTATTATAGATACGTGGTGCTATAAAATTAAATGTTCGTGTGTAGTACGTTAAATTTGGTTTAGGTACAGAAATCAAATTAGCGTTTCTTAATCTAGTCCTACAAGGGTTATCATTATTCAAGAGCCTACCATTATTGTAATATACTTTTAGTACCTTATATATATAAAGAGTCCTTATGGGTAAAATCTTTAAAAGCACAAAACATGGGGAGGACGGTTCAAATTTGTTCTTCTTCATAATTACTCTAACAAACATTTTCTGTAAGGTAACAAGCGGTTTTAAGTTTGTATTGTAAGTTCCTCCCCAGCATATTATCCCATATTCTAGCCTACTATTAATCAGCGCAAAATAAAGAGATCTTAGCACTACCAAGGGACAAACATCCTTCAAAAAATAAAACAAACGGATACTGATAATAATCTTACTTTTCAATCTCATGATTTGCGCTTTCCAGTTTAATTCACTATCTAAAATTATCCCCAAGTATTTTGTATTTGAAGTCTGCCGAATCTTGGAACATTGATTGCAAAAGGCTATTGAGTTAACTAAACACTCCATGCATTTGTAGTAGATATCCCCTTCGAATTGAATGCTCTTCCTTAGTGAAAAATTTATGTACATTGTCTTTTCTATACTCAAAACCAATTTATTATTTAAAAACCACCAATTGAGTAAATTTGAATCCTCATTCATATTGGAACAAACTGTTTCCCAATCAGGCTCAATATAACTTAGGGCGGTGTCATCAGCAAAAGCTGTAACGTTCCCCCTGAATTTGCCATTACACAAGTCATTTATAAAAATTAGAAAAAGAATTGCCCCCAACACTGATCCCTGAGGGACTCCACAGGATATTTCACCCATTTGACTAAGTTTACCATTTATATTTACACATTGCTGCCTCTTATTCAAATAACTTCTAAACCAATTTTGGGTTACACCTCTAAAACCACAATTATATAGCTTTTTCAGTAATATATCATGATTTACCGTATCAAAGGCTTTTTTGATATCAATAAATAATCCACTTACACAACCTCCATTATTCATTCCTTCATTAATCTTATCCATAAATGTATACAATGCTTGCTCCGTATCCAAACCCAATCTAAATCCAAACTGATTTTCAGAGAAAAAATTTATTTGGTTTAAATATTTTAACATGTTTTCCTTCATGATTTTTTCATATACCTTTGCGAACGTAGAAATCAAAGATATAGGCCTGAAATTTGAAGATAAACTAGTCGATCCACTCTTGTAAATTGGTATTACCACTGCATTTTTTAGCTTTGTTGGAAAAATCCCAGTAGTAAAACTTAAATTAATTAGAAAAGACAAAACATCCAATATTGCAGGGGAAATACTCTTTAACATCACTGAATGGATGCCATCCAGTCCCGGTGATTTACCGTTTTTCAACGTTTTTATTACTTTAGCTACATCTTCTCTTAAAACTGGTCCAAGCATCATTGATGTTGTTTCATGATATTCAGTAAACGAATCCTTATAAGACATATTTGCAACAGCCTCATTAACTTCATAATTACCTACAACTTCTCTAACTACAGTCAAAAAGTACTTATTAAACTCATCAGCTACTATCTCTGGGCTATCTACTAAATTACCATTTACATTCAATAAATAATTCCTGTCACATTTACTTTGACCCGTAATTTCATTAACTGTACTCCAAATTTTTTTGGGATTGTTCAAATTAGCATTAAGTTTATTTGCATAATAAGAGGATTTTACGAGTTTTATATCCTTTCTTAACTTATTTCTAAATCGTATATAATATTGTCTAAACTTGTCATCATTAGGCCGATTTTTAACTTTGTTGTATAAACTATTTCTCTTTTTAATACGCCTACAAATATTATTTGTAATCCACGGTTTTAGTTTTTTGTGCAGATAATTCTCATTATTTATTTCAATTGTGCAAGCAGAAATGCAAGTAATAAGTTGAGTCTCAAATAAATCATACGCCACAGATGCATTTGTCTGTGACTTCACTATTGACCAGTCAACAGTGCCAAGCAAGCTTATCAGTTTATCATAACAAACCCGTGTGCGGGCGGGACGGCTTGGGGGGTCGGAGGAGGAGCGGTCAGCCGATAAGTTGGCCTCCCCCCCACCACCCGCCCCCCGCAACCGCAGGACCGTCATGAAATGATCTGTTATTTGTGTTTGCATTACTTGAGCTTCACATTCAATTTTACGCTTATTAACTAATCTAACTAACACATGGTCTATGCATGTCTGAGAAATATTTGTAACTCTTGTTGGTTCGTTAATTAAGGATTCTAAACCTAAACTTGCCATTTTAATTTTATAATTATCCACTTCGTAACTTTCTGTATTAAGCAAGTCCACGTTATTATCCCCAAGTATTAATAAACTTACATTTGGTTTACTCATGCTTTCCACTTGCAGATACTGAAAAAATTCGTCAACAAAATTATTTATAGTAAACTGTAACAATCTGTAAATAGCCAACAGCTGAAACTCGCTATTTATATATCTAAACTTAATTCTTATTATATCTGCCGTCAAAAATACAAGACTTTCTTGCTCAATTATATTCAAATACCTATTTGTTGAGTAAAATACTGCTACTCCCGCTGAACGATGGTTTTCATTGACATTAGAAAATAATTTATAACCAGGTATACTAAAATAATTTATCTCATTTGATTTAACCCATATTTCTGTAAAAATAATTATATCTGGACTCTTATCCCAAGTAGATATCTCGGCCAAAAAACAATCAAAATTTGCCCTCATGCTTCTAATGTTCTGGTGCACAATAAATAGACTATTCAGAGATTCATCTGTTATCATTTAAATATTGTATTAAAATATTTATAAAGCACAAAGTTAATTCATAATTCCAACTATACAAAGGTAAAAATAAAAATACATAATCCCTAATATAAGTACTTTGTATCAAATAAAAAATAATTTTACTTTTCTTACTTACAAACATATCTACAGATTATCGAGGTCAGCCTGGTTTCTTATTTCTACCACCTTCGCTCCATCTTCCTTCCTCAGCAGGATGCTCCCGTTCCTCAGCCAGAGATACTTGTAGCCCTTCACCTTCCTCAGCTCTCGGGTCTGGGCCAGCAGCCTCCTCCGGGACGGTGACAGGGAGTCGTTGAGGTAGATGGGGTTGTCTGAAGCCATGCCCAGGTGGCGAGTTGATAAACCCTTTTTCTCCCTCCTCTTGTTCATCAGCACCTCCTTGTCAGTCCGGCGGACAAACTTGACAATTATCCCCCGTGGCTGGTTCCTCTCAGCGTTCCTCTTACCAAGTCGGTGACAGGCATCAATCATCTCCTCCTGTATATCCACGTTCAGGGCTTTTCCGACTTGCTTCACGACCTCTTCTACTTTCTCACCTTGCTTCTCCGGGATTCCTTGAATTTCAACGCAGTTCCTCCGTGAGTAGTTTTCAAGTTCTTCAACTCTAATTTCCAAGTTAGCAGCTTTGGACTTGAGCGTTGCATTTTCTGACTTCAGTTTATCTATCTCCTTCACATACTCTTCAATTTTCTCCATGCTGTTCTTTAGAGCATCAGTATTTTCCTGAATTTGGCTATACAGGACCTCATATGATTTATTGAAGTCTGCAGTACAATTTTTCTGTGTTTCCTGCATTTCCTTAAGCATGCTCAAAATAGTCTCCAGCGTCACTCCCTCTTCAGCATATTCCAAGCGCATACTCTTCCTTCTACTCTTGTTGCACGGTTCACACCTGAACACCAAACCTTGCTCTGCTATATACTCCAAATCCGCTTTAGTAGTGTTTACACACCTCCCGTGGAATTCCTGCTTACACTCTCCACACTGCACTTTTAATTGATTTTTCCGGAAAACCTCCAAACAAACTTTACAACTAGCCATTACATATATAAGAATATTCACTTGCCAAGTATGGAAAACAGCACAACCCAACACGGTACAACAGGCACAAGCACACAACACAGCACTACAGCACAGTCCCACTGATAAGGTTGACTCCGCTCCGATAAACGTCTGCTCTGCTTGAACTCCGACTCATCACTGATTAATGCAAAGCCTAATGCAAGAGCTATACGATTATTTCATTAATTACTAAGCACTTTTTATACGACAAAACAAACAATCGAATAGTAATATTTTTTAAGTAACAACAATAATTCTAATCAAATTTATTGTACTCTGATTTCATCATAGGCAAGGCTTTAAACTACGGAATCTAAGGTCCCGGGTTTGAATCACTATCTGAGGTACCGTTCGATATATCACTCATTGAATGAACTTCATGTAAGGCCCATTTGTATTGACGGGTGAACTTTTAATTATTCTAATAAAAACCGTATAAATAGAATTTTAATATCTATATTTAAATAGTAAAATAAGCTCCTTAGAGGATTTTACTATTTAATACCGATGTTATATTTTGAAATTGGTCATGCAAGGATCTCACCGGTGGTTAGGTTTTCATACCGGTGAGATCCTTGCATGACCAATTTCAAAATATAACATTAGTATTAAAAGTGGTGCTATTTTATAATGATATTATGGGTTTAACAATGTTATTAAACAATACAAGTATCTGATGCATCAATCCTGAAAACATTCCAAATAACAAAACAAATTTTAGTTGTAAGCCATGCAAAACCTAATATATAATAACATGTGAATATTACTAACATATAAGCCTTTGTTTTAAATACTTAAGTATATATTTCTAAATAAGCGTATTTTTTTAAATATTGTGAATTTTTATATTTATCAGACGTAATATATATATGTGTGTGTGTGTGTGTGTGTGTGTGTATGTATGTATAATAGTTGTGATTAAGGTCAGTTCAATAACATCAATTAATATTTAATTGTCTAATGTCAATTAAAAAAAATATAAATTCTTCAGTTTTAATGTCGATTGTATAGTAACAGGACAAAAAATAAAATAACAAAAAAACTGATTCTGACAAAAGCGATTATACAGTCCGCTGTGTATGACGCCTCCAAGAGTAATAAAACCAATATATATATATATATATATATATATATATATATATATATATAATACAAATAAATAGCTGCTTAACTTGAAAACCCAAACCTGACACCAAAACTTTTCTAAAGTTCAGAGTCGAGAAAAAATCACTTCATAAATTTGAATTATCTTTATCATGTTTCATTTAGTGTTCATCTATATGTTATTAAATTTTCACAAATATATAATTATTATTTTATTTTTAGAGAATTTTCAAATGTTACAAAACATTTAAACTGCAAATATGATGCAATTTTACCACTAAAAAATAATTAATTTATTGTGAATAGCTAAACCTCACACTAAAAATCACACACGTACTGTAATTACTGTGAAAATAAGGAAAGTGTTTAAATTATTTTGATTTTTCTACGGTCTATGGTTTTCGTTAAGTTAATATCCTAACTCAAGCATTTATACGTCGTGATCCGACAATAGGCTCCTGCACAGGCTACGTTCCCCCCCTGACATTGTGGTCAACGCCTTCATTTATTCATCTCGCAATTTAGGTACAGCTTGCTTTTTGCAGCTGTAGCTTAACCGGCGCTTCCTTTCTGCCAATCATCTATAAAACGCAAAGCCTTGGCTCACAAATGTTGCACATTGTATCGTTAGGTCTTAAATAGTACAACTAAAGTATTTTCATCTTGATAAAGTACTCTTAAGTGGAAGAAACTACCCCTAAAAGATGGTTCAATAAGGATAGCATTGGGTTAATTTTAGTAAATTAATAACAGCTGTTTTGTAAATAAATAAACATGTATATTTTGTATGTTTAACATTGATCCTATTGATCCCACATAACAAAGCTGTTCTGTGATTGATGCACTTTTAATATTAAATTATAAGTTTAATGTTCAACTGTTGAACAAAAGTAAATGGAATTAACACTTTTTGAATAGCCTAAGTAATATCACTATACAGTTAATCTACTACTATTTATGGTCAAAAGTCACATGCCGAGGCCGAAGGCCGCGGTGTATGAGCGCAGCGAGTGTAGGGGTTGGCATGCTAAGTTAGCAGGGGTGTCCCCTAGTAGACTTATCAAACCTGTTTATTTATTTACACTTACTTTGACTACAGGCTCAGTTTGGTAACTGCTTTGGTATCTTTTTTAACGTAACCCGATTTGATAAAAATGAATGGTTTAGTTTTCAGGGGAGGTGGTGGTAATGGGGAGTGTTATCACATATTTATAATATGAATCCAAGAATTCTCATATTTTATAACGTACTTGTTTCATGCTATGAATTTTATTCTCAGCAAACATATTATGATCGTTGATTTTATATTTTTGTTTCCTATTCGTTATAGATTGTTCTCGTCGCATTATTTATATAATTTTATGTTGTATTATTCTTTGAACCTATTAAAAAACGTCTTAAAGTGGGTTTCTAACTAAACAAGTTATTATTGTCTGTCGTTTGTCAACCACAATACTATTGGCAACACTGCACGTCATAGTTACACTCAAATGCCGTTAAGCGCGCTCTTGTCAAGTCGGGACATTCATTGAATAAAGTATAAAGACATTCATGCCCTTTTAGTCTAAAATCCATTTCATGGTCTACATTTAAAGTGGAGCATAGTATTAAACATCACCTTTATTGTCTTCACTTAACACAAGTTTTAGACATATAATATATATATATATATATATATATATATATATATATATATATATATATATATATACACACTTGTGTTTTATTTATTTACTTCAAATATGTTACTCTGTTGGTTCTCCTATGTCTTAAAACTTGACAGTATAGTCCATATATTCTACGTTATTTTCAAAATAATTGCAGTATTATATGGTTCTTAAATAATATGTTTATGTTCCGAAATTGTCTGCCATAAAACATTAGAATAAAATTGCCTTAATTTTATAGTTGATTTCACTGTTTATATTAATTAAAATGATTTTGATATAAAATAGTAAATTAGTATGAAATAAAACGAACAAAAATTTTAAACAACAATAATGTAGCAGGAAAATAGTTGAAATATTGTTAGAATTCTTTAAAATTTTAAATCTTCTCAGTTTTACGTGTAATCAATTTCTGATTAAGTAATGTTTCATTGATTTCTTGAAGGTGTCTTATTTATATGATTTAATTGAAAAGCTTTATGTTTATTGTATAAATCACTATGTACTTCTTATACATTAAAACAAACAAATAAAATAGTTATATTTTTTATGAAGTTATAAACATGTATCTGACTTCATGGAGGCCCAGTGGCCCAGGCTTAAAACTACAGAATCCATTGTTCTGGGTTCCATATCTGAGGTGAAGTTTGGTATTTTACTCATTGATTAATGTTCACGTAAGACCCGTGTGAATTGGTGGTTGAACTTTTTATTCTAATTTTAATAAATATATTTATAAATAATATGATAATATCTAGATATCCATAACTAATTCCTAATCACGTGATTAAGGTCTTCATGCAGGTGAAAACCTTCCATTACATATTTAAAAATATAACATCGTTATTGAAAGGTCAAGTGTATAATGTAAATATCGCATGGCAAGGCTAGGATGGGTTTAGTCCAAGGTCTGAAGGTCATCGAGCCGCACGTAGCGCCTATCTTTATACAAATATATTATAAAAGTTTTTTTTATCATTTCCATTTTAGTTATTTTCATAGATTAGATGTTCAACCTATATGATGCTGTCATCTTTCTATTTTCAATAAAAGATCATTTAAAATTTGAAGAAAAAACAACAGATTTAACATTAATGGAACATACAAAATATCGTTTATGAAAAAATCCACATCTACGATCTTTGTGAAGATATGGTGATCCTGAATCTTCTCTCTTTTTCCCATGATAGTACGTTCTCTACCCCTAGTTTGGTGATCAAATGCTGCGACCGCTAGTGTCGTACACGCCGGGAATCGGGGGTGTTACTGGCCCACGTAAAGTGTAATTGCCCAGGTAGAAGGCATGAATATTTTCCATAAAGGATATACTTTTTATGTAAGATGTATTCATTGTAGGTTTATTTAATCGTATTAAATATGCTTTATAATTAATTTAATAATACTTTATCTCATTAAATTAACCTTGTTCGTATACTACTAGCAATGGATTACCAGGCTGAACAACAGAATAACGTCATAACTTCAACCCTTCTTGTACTGACGGCCCTCCTTTTACATTTTTAGACTACCGACAACCCTTCATTAATTGGTTTAACTACCGATAACTCTTTTTTCACATCGCTCCACTGACTACTCTCCTTTTCCATGATGACCCTCCATTTAATGCTTAGACTAATGATGACCCCCCCTTTTACATGTTTAGAATACTGATGACCATTCTTTTATGTGTTTAGACTACTAATGACCGTTCTTTTGTGTGTTTAGACTACTTATGACCGTTCTTTTATGTCTTTAGATTACTGATGATCGTTCTTTTATGTGTTTAGACCAATGATGACCGTTCTTTTGTGTGTTTAGACTACTAATGACCGTTCTTTTATGTGTTTAGACTACTAATGACCGTTCTTTTATGTGTTTAGACTACTAATGACCGTTCTTTTATGTGTTTAGACTACTAATGACCGTTCTTTTGTGTGTTTAGACTACTTATGACCGTTCTTTTATGTGTTTAGATTACTGATGATCGTTCTTTTATGTGTTTAGACTACTAATGACCGTTCTTTTATGTGTTTAGACTACTAATGACCGTTATTTTGTGTGTTTAGACTACTTATGACCGTTCTTTTATGTCTTTAGATTACTGATGATCGTTCTTTTATGTGTTTAGACTACTGATGTACTGATGATTGTTCTATTATGTGTTTAGACTACTAATGATCGTTCTTTTATGTGTTTAGACTACTAATGACCGTTCTTTTGTGTGTTTAGACTACTTATGACCGTTCTTTTATGTCTTTAGAATACTGATGATCGTTCTTTTATGTGTTTAGACTACTAATGACCGTTCTTTTGTGTGTTTAGACTACTTATGACCGTTCTTTTATGTCTTTAGAACACTGATGACCGTTCTTTTATGTGTTTAGACTACTAATGACCGTTCTTTTGTGTGTTTAGACTACTTATGACCGTTCTTTTATGTCTTTAGAATACTGATGACCGTTCTTTTATGTGTTTAGACTACTAATGACCGTTCTTTTGTGTGTTTAGACTACTTATGACCGTTCTTTTATGTCTTTAGAATACTGATGATCGTTCTTTTATGTGTTTAGACTACTAATGACCGTTCTTTTGTGTGTTTAGACTACTGATGACAATTCTTTTATGTGTTTAGACTACTGATGATAGTTCGTTCTTTTATGTGCTTAGACTACTGATGACAATTCTTTTATGTGTTTAAACTACTGGCGACAGTTCTTTTGTGAGTGTAGACTACTGATGACCGTTCTTTTGTGTGTTTAGACTACTGATGACTGTTCTTTTACACGTTTAGACTACTCACGGCCCTCTTTTTATATGTTTAAACTACTGGCGGTCGTCCTTTTTCGTGTTTAAACTACTGATGACCTCCCTTGTACATGTTTAGACAACTGATGACCGTCCTTTTACATCGTTCGATTAATGACTTGGCCATGACTGCTGACAGCTTTCCATTAGATTCGAGCACTAACGGTCCTATTTAAACACAGAAATTAATAATTGGCTGCCTTTTCAACTAGCCACGTCAGTGGAACATTTAAAATAAATGTTATGGTTGTAAACCGTACGATAACCATTCTCCAGGTAAACAATTGAGCTGGATTCCCTCCCTCCCACCAAGTAATGCAACCCCTGGCTGCATCCTATCTCTATCCACATGATAAAACTAACTTCCTTCCATTTAACTTGCGCGTGAGGTTGCCACTGTTAAAGGGTGTTCAGTTGTTTTCTATGCTATATAGATTTGGGACTCGTTAAATCAGTTTTATGTGGTGTCACCAGGCTAAAAAAAAAAAAAAAAATGAAGTTAACAGTCATAAAACAGTAATAATATAACCTTGAGCGTAATTGTAAATTTTCTTTATAACTATGTATAAAATGCATTACGTATTATTAAGACATAATTGAATATTCAATATAACACTACTCGTAATGTTAAGTTTGTGAAGGTAAAATTTGAATTAGAATGTAACTCCGGAAAAGATTGACTTTAATGTTTGTTTTAAGGCTGCAAACAATTCTGTTTTTCTGGGTTAATGGTTTTAGATGATTCAAATCAGTTTTATTTCACAACCCTTATTTCAAAATAAGGCTCTAAAATACGACCATCTACAACTCATAAACACACTTGTATAAAAATCTCATAATAAAATTAAAATGACCAATAATAACCTTATTTACTAATGAACACCAAAACAAACGTGCCTTCATGGGGTGTAAGAAACAAAATCTAACATGTAACGGTGCTATAGAAAGAGGAAGTATGAGTTAATCTCCTATAGGGTGGCCAACATATAAGCCACTTAAGTGTGATGGAGAGGCCTGCTTAATATTCTGTTTGAGGAACACGGAACTTAAGAAAAATCTGACACTTCATGAATAGATAAAAAGAATAACAGGCATTCTTGGAACTTCCTTGACTCTTGAGTGTCAATAAATTTAGTAAATTCATATGATATATTTTTTTAGCACACGAAGATTCTTAAATTGTGTTATACAAGTAATATTAAATTATATAATTTTACCTTTAAACTTTGAATATTTTACTAGTTTGCTACAAATACATTCGGTTTTAGCTTGTTTTCATAAAATTTCTTTTGATAATATTTTTTTATTTGTTTTCTTTACAAACCACATTAACGGTTTCTATTTTTAAACCTGTAAATGGTGGAGCATTTTTTCGGGTACAAAACTGTTGCTGGGAATAATATCTTATTTTCCAGATGTGCATGTGTTCATATTGATAAGAAGGTTGCAACTTCATTCAACTTGTTACTATAAGTTAAATACACAATACAGAAATAGGTGAAAGTTAGATTGATATACCTTCAAAACATCTTGTACAAATGCACAACTTCGTAAATGCTACGAACCAGTTAAAGATTTGATTATATATATATATAATCAATAATGCATATCTGTAGTATATGTAGTATATATATATATATATATATATATATATATATATATATATATATATAATTATATACTACAGATAGGCCGTTTAAAAAGCTACTTACTGAAAGCACCGATGTGAGAGAGATGCACTGAGTGGTGGAAGAGAGAGAGAGAAAGTGAGTGAACTGCTCTTCCCCCACTGTGCCATTCCGTTTAAAAATTGGCATGGCAACTATAAAGACGGTAGGTCACGTGGTAGCAGCTAAATAGTAAGCCCCGCCCCCTACGTCATTAGCAGCAGTGGCCATTGGTTGGTTTGATTAACAGTAACGAATTAAACTACTGATAATCATTAAATTAATTCATTATTTAGTATTGAAATAGTAATAACAGTTACATACTGAATACGAAAGTGAACGATAAAATGTAATTAAACAAATCTGTATAGCTCATTATATATATTTTTTTCAACTAAGCACTGTTTATGAAGTTAGTCACGCCCGTGACGGACGGCAGTGGAGCGGTTGAACGTTCCCCTCCGCTGCTGAAAGCCCTAAATGTGTTAAATAATATAACTTACTGTTTGGCACAATTATAACTTAGAACCAGTTTACCACTTTTTAAGGTAATATTCATGTCTGAAGCTGTGTTAAATATGAATTTACATTTTGTGATATCCCACTAGTTTATTCACAAGACAACAAATCTTGAATAGCTTAAGTAATTTACAGCGGCGAATGTAAAATGTGATTACAATTTAATCTATAACTATAAGAGGCAAATAACACAGACTAATTTACACATCGCTGTAACTAATAAAATATTAAGCCTACGATGCTAAACTTTTGTAGAGTCAAAGGTCTTGTGTTGTAGATGTGCAATAAGAAGGGATTTTGAAAAATTCTTAGTAAATCGAAGATGGCAGCCTTTTTAGTGCAAACAATTTTAAATGCCAAAAACAGCGTTTCTTTTATTGGACTGTAGCGGCTAAATGAACGGTTCTACAGCAAAACTAACATTTTCTGTACCTGATTTGAGACGATCTACAAGTTTAGCCCTATGACTTTTTTTTCTATCTCACGTCCTTCATGCTTAGGTACAGCTAAGCAATTTGTGCGTGTAAATCAAATTTATTAATTTACGGCCTCTAAGAGTAGACTTATAGATTTTTCTAGACTGTGAAGCTTTGTTATCTAGGAGAACAATCTGTTTTCAATCGGAAAATTAACAATTTAGATTTAAAGCATGCATAGCCAGATTATAGTACATAGTCTCAGTAATATGTTCTAATACCTTTACACCAGTGAATCAACAAATTATGTGGTATTGACCCATACACATACAGTGGTAGTGACCCACCCGCCCACGTACAGTGGTATTGACCCACCCGCCCACCCATACATGTACAGTGGTATTGACCCACCCGTCAACCTATACACATACAGTGGTAGTGACCCACCCACCCACCCATACACGTACAGTGGTATTGACCCACCCGCCCGCCCATACACGTACAGTGGTATTGACCCACCTGCCCACCTATACACGTACAGTGGTATTGACCCACCCGCCCACCCATACACGTACAGTGGTATTGACCCACCCGTCAACCTATACACATACAGTGGTATTGACCCACCTGCCCACCCATACACGTACAGTGGTATTGACCCACCCGCCCACCCATACACGTACAGTGGTATTGACCTACCCGCCCACCCATACACGTACTGTGGTATTGACCTACCCGCCCACCCATACACATACAGTGGGAGTGACCCACCCGCCCACCCATACACGTACAGTGATAATGACCCACCCGCCCACCCATACACGTGCATAACGAGAAATACAACATTTTATTAATTCAGTGTCAAATATAGTACTTTGTGCCATCTAAAAGTAGACTTACAAATTTCTCTAGACTTTGAAACTTTTTTTCTAATAGAACAAACTGACTTTAATCGGAAATTTTACAATTTAATTTGACTAAATGCATAGCCAGTTCACAGGACATTGCTAAATATGGCGAGAAACCTGATATTTCACTTATTCAGAGTCAACTACAGTAATCTGTGCCTCTAAAAGTAGACTTACAGATTTGTCTAGACTTTGAAAATTTTTTATCTAAGAGAACAAACTGATTTTAATCGGAAAATTCTTAATTTAATATACCTAAAAGACATTTACCACTCATCACTATTTCTCCAAAACTATACGTCTAATTGACTTTAAATTTTGTATCTTGGTCCCTAGAGGCTCACTAAAAAAGCATTTTTCTCTCCGACCTCAGTCCCACTGGTCTCCAAAATTCACATGATATTATTATGGAGCTATATTAATTGATTGATTTATTTGATTAACATCTGTTAAATAAGTACAAATTGAAAAAAAATTTAGTAGGCTAAGCTTTTAAAATTAAAAATAATTGAGTACAGTAGTAAATTATATATACACAATAGTTTGATTAGTTTTCTTTTTTATTATGATTTACATAATATCAGCTGTTATATTTGGACATTATATTAATTAATTTTTTTTTTCAAAGTATTTAGTTTGATATACTTTAAGTTATTTTTATGTTTAGTTTTATGTTCTTGAATTTGTTAAAATTGTTACTTATATTTTGATTGCAAGTCTTCAAACTCAATATTATGACCGGCGAAGCGGGCGGGTACAGCTAGTCTTAATATTATAGTCCTAAAACGATGTTCTTTCTCATCACGACATATCCGTAACCGCTGAAAGATTGTTGATGACATTTGGAGGAAAGTTGTATTTTGTATCATAGAGACTCGCTAAGAAAGAATTTCACGAAATTCAATTCCCAAGAGGTAGAAACAGTTCCTTGACGTTTCCTTTTATGATAGTAGTAATATTGGCATTAATTTCATTTAAAATTTATATCGTTAAGTTGATACAAAAAAATATAAACATGACACAGTAGTTAGATTAATTCTTCTTTTTCTGACATGACTGCACTACTTTGAATCTCCCTAAAGTAGACTTATGGGATTTGCTAGAATATAAAACTTTGTTATATAGGAGAACTGCAGCAGGCTGACCTTTTATATTGATATGATGTTTGAGAAAACCACAGAGGAATGGGTAAACAAGCGTAGGGAACCGCCCCGAATTGAAGTAAAGAGCCGTCGGCTATTAGTTTATGAAACTCTTCAATACCACACACAGTACAAGTAAGTTTGACAATACAAAGTGCACACAGAATGTAGGAGTACATGTTGCATGTCTGATGCCCGTAATGTGACGGAGTTATGAATTCAACTGCACTGTTAATCACGACATAGATTCCTGGTTGATTTAAAAATACTTTTTTATTTAGTAAATATTTCATATGTTGTTTTATCCTTGGAACGCACACAAGTTAAGGATATAATATTCGATTTTTAAATTGAGAAAAAGTCAAAATTGAAGGGGACCATCACTAAGTTAAACATCACTCTCTCATTGTTCATTCCCACTTAACTCCTAAACAACCATAGAACACTGTCAGTATCTACTTGTGATCCAGTTACCTTGAAGATGGAGGAAGAGTTCTATTGACATGTAACTCTGGAGTCAATACTGTGGGGGACATAATGTACGCTACACATCGCTCTCTCCACCGTCTCTTTGGTCATTCTCACTTAACTCCTAAACAACCATAGAACACTGTCAGTATCTACTTGTGATCCAGTGACCTTGAAGATGAAGGAAGAGTCCTATTGACATATAAGTCAGGAGTCAACACTGTGGGGGACATAATGTACGCTACACATCGCTCTCTCTCTACCGTCTCTTTGGTCATTCCCACTCAACTCCTAAACAACCATAGAATACTGTCAGTATGTACTTGTGATCCAGTGACCTTGAAGATGGAGGAAGAGCTTATAGACATGTAACTCTGGAGTGAATACTGTGGGGGGCATAATGTACGCTACACATTGCTCTCTCCACCGTCTCTTTGGTCTTTACCTCTTAACTCCTAAACAACCATAAAACACTGTCAGTATCTACTTGTGTTCCAATGACCTTGAGGATGACCTTTAACTCCGGAGTCAATACTGTGGTGGGACATCACGCAATCTAAACATTGATCTCTACAGCCTCCCATCTGTCATGTCCTACCAACATTGACCCCATATTAGATATACCCAAACAATATGATACAATATAGTAGTTCAATATCGGTACAAATAGTTCTCCAGTAGTGCAGAAAATATTAGCATTCCATTCGCTTATAAGTTATATTATTATTATTTTTACCGTTTAATAGATTGCTCTATTGTTCCACTTTTAACGGAATTGTTACTCAGTGATTGCAATAGAGAGTGTTCTAACTAAAAATGTTAATATCCTTGTACTTTATGTGATGACTTCATTACCTGTTAAGTTGGATGACATGTATAAGCAATATATATGTGAAAACCGCAACTGTTAAGTTGGTTCATATGTCCAAGCAATATATATGTGATAACTTCATTAACTGGTAAGTTGGTTCATATGTACAAGCAATATACTGTATATGTGATAACCTCAACTGTTAAGTTGGTTCATATGTACAAGCAATCGATATGTGATAACCTCAACTGTTAATATGTGATAACTTAACAATAATGAAGTTAATGTGATAACTTCATTAACTGTTAAGTTGGTTCATATGTACAAGCAATATATATGTGATAACCTCAACTGTTAAGTTGGTTCACATGTACAAGAAATTTTTTATTTATTTTATTTTTTTTTTTTTTTTTTTTTTTTTCATAAGACGCCGATCGTCAAGATATGGGCGAATATGGATTTCGAATGAGTGTGATGAGTGTGGATGAGCGAATGTAGTCATTGTTACAAACTAAGGCCGACTATTCCTTAGAAAGTGTCATTAATTAATAGCCCAATGACAAATGAATAATCTATATGTGATGACCACAACTGTTAAGTTGGTTCACATGTACAAGCAATCGATATGTGATAACCTCAACTGTTAAGTTTGTTCACTAGTACAAGCAATTGATATGTGATAACCTCAACTGTTAAGTTGGTTCACATGTACAAGCAATCGATATGTGATAACATCAACTGTTAAGTTGGTTCACATGTACGAGCAATCTATATATGATAACCTCAACTGTTAATTTGGTTCATCTGTACAAGCAATCTATATGTGATAACCTCAACTGTTTAGTTGGTTCATATGTACAAGCAATCGATATGTGATAACCTCAAGTGTTAAGTTGGTTTACATGTACAAGCAATCTATATTTGATAACCTCAACTGATAGGTTGGTTCATATGTACAAGCAATCGATATGTGATAACCTCAACTGTTAAGTTGGTTCATATCTAGAAGCAATCTATATGTGATAAACACAATACTGTTAAGTTGGTTCATATGTACAAGCAACGTATATGTGATAACTTCAACTATTAAGTTGGTTGACATGTACAAGCAATATATATGTAATAACCTCAACGATTAAGTTGGTTCATATGTACAAGCAAACGATATGTGATAACCTCACCTGTTAAGTTGGTTCACATGTACAAGCAATCTATATGTGATAACCTCAACTGTTAAGTTGGTTCACATGTACAAGCAAACGATATGTGATAACCTTTACTGTTAAGTTGGTTCACATGTACATGCAATCTATATGTGATAACCTCACCTGTTAAGTTGGTTCACATGACAAGCAATCTATATTTGATAACCTCAACTGTTAAGTTGGTTCACATGTACAAACAATCTATATGTGATAACCTCAATTGTTACGTCGGACATCTCATATGGTTGGTTTGGCCGTACTTGGATATGGTATACTCAGTGGTATAGTCTCAGACATACCAGTGATTTTGCCTTATCCAAGTATGGCCAAAATGTTTACTGATGTAAATAGTGTAAATGACACCTTGACTCCGTCGTATTTTGAAGCTTTAGTTTTTAGTAACTATACCGGCCGCCTTAAATGTAATATATATTTTTACAATAGTTTAATATTTTGGAAAAAATAAAAATTATATTATTTTTTTCGAATTTTCACTTTGTTTTCGCAAGTCATTGTCAGTAATACTAAATATGATTCATACTGTAAATACTAAATGCACTTTTCGTGACCAAAAATCTCCACAAATCTTTCATGGTAAATAGTAACGATTTAGGCTCTCACGCGAACCCCGCCCTAGCTACGATCTTTGTTCTTGTAATTTCCCTGCGTTTAACTTAAGCTTTCTTCACTTTCCTTTTAAACCTTTCGTGACACCATAGTTACAGTCTTGTTTTACGGCTATCGTTATTGTGTAAACTAGTCCAAGTGTGGAACAATGTATCAAACTTGATTCTTGAATATGTTGCCATGGATAAGCATGAGCGTTTACTGGAAAGCTGAAGAGTCTGGAGTCGGTTCCAAGAAAAAGAAGATCATTTGATTTAATATTAGATTTTATCTCATTACTAGATATTTATGCTTTATACATAAACTTTATCTAAAAAAATGCAACCTTTTAGGAGTTTGTGGAAGGTTTAAATACAACTGGTACAGAAACCGTTAAAAAAAACTTCAATTAGTATGATTGTTTAAGAGTTTAATCTTGTGAGCTTAAATTTGCACCAAAATATTTGAATGAAACAATACATTTACGTTTTATAAAATTCAATCCATTCTTTAATTTAACTTGTATTCTTCCACCAACCACTGAACCAACTCTCCTAAGTTAACGTTAGCGGTAGATGTGAACAACCGGAAGCCTAAAGTAACGTGTAACATAAGCCTACTTATCTTTCTTCAATTACGTAGACAGACAGACTTCTTTCTATTCTTCATTTTCTTTGAACTGAAACTCTCTATAAACTTGTTGGCTAACTTCTAGTCTAAATTATTAAGTTCACTCCAAGGGGCTTGCAGTATCGTTCGCAGCACTTTAGACTGAAACTTTTGAATAATTTGCAAATTAGAGGTTGATACTGTGCCCCACCTAAATTTCATATGTCCACAAGGCTTCAATACAATTTTGTACTGAAGAATTTTTATTTTATTTAGATAGTTGGGATTTTCTTCCAAAAAGCCGGAAATATTTCGAAAATGTTTACTTCACTATCAATATTTTGTTCCTATATGAGTTCGCAATAACAATCGTCTCTCTATAGGGACTCCTAAACAGTTAACCTTATTCCGTTGAGATAGTTTAATATTGTTAAGGGCTGCGATTGAACAGTTTCAAATTTTATAGTAAACGTACATGTACAAATTAACTTTCATTCACTATTCTCCAGCGTTTTAGCCAATCAGAAATAGAATTCAAAGCGCCTTGTAAGATTTGTGAAGACATAAATGAACAGAGATGAGAGGTCAATTGATTTTTAGGAAAATCATATGTAAACAGTGAATATGGTTAGGGGCCCAAAACACTTCCCTGTGGAACCCCAGATTCGATTGCTTTTAGACTCAGATTGAGATCGCACTGAGTGGCTGTAGAATACGATACTTCGTAACATTGGCTATCAGCCAGTTTCACAGGGGCTAGTGGTCAGTGTGAGGCCTAATCTGTCTACAATCAATTTGCTCAAATGTAACGATCACGCTGCTTCGCATGTTGTGGTGTCATCAGTGAATCACACTACTCCATTACAACCTATCACCACACATGGTATGTCTTAAACACTTAATCTGAATAGTCTATAAGTTGCATTCAATTGCAGACTTTTGTACTATATCGTTGTCCTAAATGTTATTACTCAGCAGTAATTTGGTTTTGACAATCCTTTTGCAAATTTAGAAACTTTATCTCTCTTATAAAGATGAAGAGGAAGTTGCAAAGGATAATAAAATAAGTCCTAAAGTAGACTTACTTATTTTATGTGTATGGGTCTTTTCTATTTATTATGATTGAATAACCCTAATGAATCACAAATATTGAAATTAAATATTGGTTTAAAATATGCCTTCTAAATATATAGATTTTTACGTTTAATCAGAAAATAAAAATGTTTTATTGCGATAAATTTAAAATTACCATCCTACACTATACCTTCCTTATTACAGGAATTTAATATTTTTAATATTTAATGGTCACTTGAATCATAGGTTAAACAACGTACACCATAATTTGTCAATATCGGGGTTAATTAAAACCCAGTTTCATAAGCTACAGTTTCTCAGTTCAATCTCAATCAGAGTTATAATAAATTTTGGAAGGGGTCCGCTAACAACCACCAGCTGTTCATTTGTCATTGAACTATTAATTAATGACGCTTTCTAATGAACAGTCGGCCTTAGTTTGTAGCAAATACAGTACTATATTCACTCATATACACTCATCACGTAAAAAAGATTTGTAACATTGTTGAGAAAAACTCTATGATTAGTATAGGTCAGTGGTTCCCAACCGGTGGGCCGGGGCCCACTTGTGGGCCGCGGGCCGCTTGCTACTGGGCCATGGTGAAACTTAAAATTATATTAAATTCGTGGAAGTTAAGTACGGTATTGGCAAATAGGTCGTCGCGGATAACATATTAATTTAGGAATTGCCTCCGATCGTGCTTGGCCTGGCGGAGAGTGTGTTTTTGTAAAACAGTGTCGGCAAGGTCATCGCTCTCCTCCCTCCTACCCTTACTACGGTCAAAACACTCAAAACCGGTTCTCTGCAGTCTGCACTCAGTGCAGAGGTTGTCACCTTGTCATGTTCAGTTCAGTTATAGTAGTAGTGTTGTGTTGGCATTTGGATTAATAATCATTCGGAAGTAATATTTTTAGTGGCAGTGGTTGTATTTACGTGTCGAATTTTACTGTGTCTGCTGTAAGATACGTGCATCTTACAAGTCAATATGGATGCTTAGTTTCGGACGCGATCTTGCCGTAAGAGACATGTGTCAAATGATAAACCTTCCTCATCCACTTCTACAACTAGTGAGGCAGTAAGTAAGCCAAGTTCGAGTAGTACCCCAATGGCCAAGAAAGGTAAAACTTATAGTCGAAAATATAATCCTGATTTTTTGAAATTCGGATTTGTGTGTTCTGGTAATGAAGAAGAGCCTTTGCCTCAGTGTGTAATTTGTTTTGAAATGCTATCCAACGTATGTATAAAAGTCTCAAAACTTGAAAGGCATCTATCAACTAAACATGCAGAATGTGTAGGAAAGTCTCTCCAATATTTTCAAATAAAGAAAAGAAATTTATCGATGACTAAATCTACCATGGAAAAATCTTCCAAACAAAACAAAATAACTACCAGAGTTTCATATGAACTATCTTTGTTAATTGCAAGGAAGGGATCAGCTCACACAGTGGGGGAAGACCTAATTATACCTGCAGCAAAAATAATAAGTAATGCTTTGTTTGATGAGAAAAGTACCAAAAAAATCAATGAAATTCCATTATCCAATACTAATATCAAAAGACGAATTGATGAAACGTCACAGAGTGTAAAGGAATCTGTCATTAACGTTTTGAAACAAAGTGAATATTTTTCTCTGCAACTAGATGAAAGTACAGACGTAGCTGGTCAGGCAAATTTATTAGCTTTTGTTCGTTTTGAACTCAATGGAAATATTGAAGAAGAAATGTTGTTTTGCAATAGCTTACCGTCAACAACCACTGCTGAGGAAATTTACAAGTCGCTTGACAATTTTATCACAGAAAATCAATTAGATTGGTCAAAGTGTGTAGGTTTGACAACTGACGGAGCAAAAGCTATGTCTGGAGTTCATACTGGTTTGATTGCCAAAGTTAGATCAGTAGCTCTCTTTGTCAAATGGACACATTGCAGCATTCATAGAGAAGCTCTTGCAGTGAAAGGTTTGGGTGAGAATCTGACAAAAACTCTTTACGATGCAATTAAAATCGTTAATTTTATCAAATCAAGGCAAAAAAACTCGAGACTTTTCGGTATTTTATGTGATGAAATGGGAAGTGAACACAAACAGCGTTTACTTCACTGTGAAGTTCGGTGGCTATCCAGAGGTAAAGTGCTATCAAGATTATTTGAACTTCGTGATGAACTCAGGATTTTCCTCATGGAGGACGAATATGATGGAAAACGTGCAAGTTCTTTCTTAGAATGCGTGACCGATGAAAACTGCCTGAGGTGGTTGGCGTATTTGGCAGATATTTTTAGTGCCCTCAACACTCTTAATTTAACTCTTCAGGGTAAGGATACTCATATGTTTCTTGTACAAGACAAGATAGAAGCTATGATAGTAAAACTTCGACGATGGGCTCAAAAAGTGGAAAACAATGCTTTCGATGCATTTCCTGTACTACAAGATTTCCTTGAAACAAACGAAGTCAAAATTGATGAACCAACAGCAGCAACCATAAAAGGTCACCTCTCATCTCTGGCATCTAATCTCAGGTAATTTGAAATTTAATTTCACTCTATAAATATATCAATATTTTTATTTCAAATTCGTATATTATGCTTTGTGTCTCTGTACTTTTTATTTTGATCTGAGAAACTATAATTAAGAAACTGTAACTAAGAAACTAAGTCTTTTCATATTTTTTGTAGGCGCTATTTCCCTAAAATCGATGATGACGTTCAATGGATCAGAAACCCTTTTGATGAAGATAACTTAAAAAAGGCTAACATGCCTTCAAGTGAAGAGGACTCTTTGATTGAGCTGTCTTGTGATCAGATTCTCAAATCAAGTTTCAAAACGACCCCATTGATTCTTTTTTGGATGAATGTGCGAAAAGACTATCCCACAATCAGCAAAATAGCAATAAGACAACTGATGGGATTTTCAACAACTTATCTATGTGAGAGAGCCTTTTCTACTTTAGTTTATTTCAAAAATAAGTATAAGAATAAGTTAAATGTGGAGAGTGACTTAAGGTTGAAATTGTCAAGTTTCGTTCTCGATATTGATACATTAGTACAGGATAAACAATTTCAAAAATCCAAATAAGTTCGGACAGCCTTGATAATGTACTTGTAAATAAAGTTTCTTCAGTAAAAAGTGTTTTCTTTCTTCTTTACCCAATATGTTTTAATTTAAGAACCTATCTAAAACAATTTAAATTTATACTTAGAAGAATATATATATATATATATATATATATATATATATATATATATATATATATATATATATATATATATTCTAGGTGGGCCTCGAAATTTAAAAAAATATATAACTGGGCCCCCAAGCTAGAAAGGTTGGGAACCACTGGTATAGGTCTACTGGACTACACATAAAAAGCTAAATAAAATATATTGTTGTACCTCAAGTAATACCATTTATGAAAAAATACATGGAACAAAAGAAATTATATAATAAAATTACTGAGTTTGAAAACATTGTAGGGAATTTCATGATCAATAAGGTCTTGAAAACTGTTCAAAGATTTCATAGTTGTATGTTGGACACATTGGGTGCAAACCATATCATATGCTAAAATTCCCTAAACATCTTTTAAGTGAGCTAGATAGGGATCAGAAATTGTACTACTTTTTGTTTAAAATATCGTGATGAACTTCCATTTTGCACGTACAATTTCTTGAGCTAGTCTTTGATAAACATTTATAAACTTTGAAGAAAGACATACTCAAAAGTCTATGAGAACTTTCAGTTCCCACAAATAATTTATAATAGTGTTGTATTATAAACCTTCACACAAAATCATAATTTTATAAATCCGTCATCTCAAGTAAATTGTTAAGCAAGTCAGTACTTTTGAATCAAAATATTGTCAACATAGCCAACCATTTTTAACCCCGAAATGTTTGTTTACAAACATTTTTTTATTTGAACCCATACTATAACACTCCTTTCCTTCATTAATTATAAATATCCAGTGCATAACACAGACAGCTAACATAACAGACATATTTGATCTAAAACTTACCATCAAAATCATTGTCGCTGGCAACGTGATTCTCCCCTGATGCAGCAGCAGCTTCTACAGCTTTCACCGCATCCTGACTGGTATTGCATCCCATCTTCTCTGGTGAGGGTACAATAAACTCACGTGTTTCAAAAAGCAAATTCACTTTCAATTTACCAAATTTAATTTTATATTTGGTCTTGAAACATTATAAGAAAGCATCTCTCGATACCTTAATAGTAGTAGAGTGTAGGGTTTTTTTAGTCGAATTGAATTAGTGAAATGTGATGATAATTTTCAATTCAAATTAGTCTCCAGGTTTTATCCTTTTTAATTTGGTAAGATATCCATCATAATTACTTCACATGTAAACAACACGCAAAACCTTTTAAAAAGTTTTAAAGCACGTATGGTAGTTATTTTTGTTCAAAAATAATTAAACATCGTGTTTAAATTTCTTTTAAATTTTACAGACAAAATGTATGTTAGAAAAATAAGTTGATCATGATACAACCCAAAAAACAATAATTTATTCATTTATTAAATACTGTATGTTTACAGTAATATTATTTTAGTAATTAGGCACTATGTTAAGCTAAATGTTCATAAAATCAAATTTTTAAACTGTCGAAGAAGCTTAAAAACTTAAACTGATTTTAGATAATCATATTTGTTATATTTATTAATATTAATTTATTTAACTTCAATGAAATAAAAAATATTCAGCAAAGTTACAATTGTTTAAATCATTTATATGAGATAGTTAAGGTCGGCTAAGTCCATAGATAGGGGCTGTTTTGTCTGGTAGCACACCACGAAACAAAACGCACTTATTATATCCGGCGCCAAATATCGTAAACAACTGGCAGGTACAGAACGGACTTAGCCAAGTCGCGTGCGAGTAAGTTGGTATCCATGACAACAGACAATACTACCGCTACTAGCGGTCAGCACGCCAACCTAAATTGTTTGATTTTGTCTATTGCAGCATGAACAGACTCGAGGCTTGAATAATACTAATATTTAAACACGATTAAATCGTTATTAAAACTAGTCGGACCAGGGGGCTGGCAGGCCCATAGTTTTAAGAATTAATTATTTTAAGAATAAAACTTTTTTATTAAAAAAAACTATTGATAGTCTACGTCTTTATTAGAGGAACAGTCTTCTATCCTGGGTTTTGGGTTTATACTCATGTTTATTAATAGGCCTAAAAAACTTTATTTCTTGTTGAGCAATGAGTTGCCACGACCACTATACAGAAATCTTCCTCAATGGGGTATTTTTTTCTCGCTAGTATACCTGATGGTTTCATTTTATATCTCTGTAAATTAAGTTATCCGTAAAAATTAATTGTATATACTCTAGTTCAGTCTGTGCCAGTGGGCCTCTAGGGGACTTAAAACCACTCTCATTTAAATAAACAAAACACAAATCAATTGTATTGTACAGTGCCGAAAACCTTACGAAAACATATTTTAATTTCCTCCATTAGGTTTCACCACTAAGCAGATACCGTATTTATATTTAGAGCAAATTGTTTAAATTATTAAATTAGAGCAAATTATTTATAAAAAATTATACGTATATTGGCCAGCTATGCTGGCCTTTCGATCTGAGAGCACTATGCTATTACAAACTACCACAAGCTTACATCACCGTGGTGGTTTCCAGCAGTGCTGGTCATTCGAGTTGACGGTAACCAATCTAAAATGGAAATATGAGTGCAAAGGGTTAATTTTTTGTTGTTTCGCCTTCTAAGTAGACAGCAAGCAACAGAATTCTTACCCATCCAATTTTTAATTGTAATTTTCTCATCTTCTTATAAAAGACCAACTACACTTTATGCCCCAGGAGGAAGAGAAACAAACGGGTAGAGATCGCCTGCATGCTAGATCTGCCTGGGGAAACGGTGAACAAGCGCAGAGGGAAAGAGGGAAGAAGGTGGCAGCGCTTTCTGGGCCGAAAAGAAGCCAAGTGGTTGTAGGTCCTCAGCTGCTTCCCCAGGTGACATCAATGAGGACGGCAATGCAGGTGACGATCCATCTCCCCTCCCGGACCCTGGAGCCAAAATCCAAAAGACTTAGTTAACTATTAGACAGACGACGACAGGCAGCAGTCCTGTGATGGCAAACAAGTCAGAACAAACACGAAGAGAACAGGAACCACGTAACAAACCTAGGGAACGACACACAAACACGAAAACAAACATAGAGTAAGATATTTCTTTCGGATAGAGTAAGATGTGTTTTGCGGAAATTATAAGGGAAGCCTTAGACTTATAACCCCTGGATGACTCCCTGAGATTCTTTCCAAAAATAATAATCAGAAAGCTTTATTCATGAACATCAACTTCAAATCAAATCAAACTTCAGAATAGGTGTCAATAGAATATAATACATAAAATAATATGAATAATAAATTGGATAT
>JAQJVL010006853.1:0-26834 GCA_035578905.1 Stictocephala bisonia | reverse complement strand
ACATTATAAATGTTCAAATGTATTCTACATGATATATACTTTATTTTTTAATTGAATCGATCATTAATTACATTGGAGTGTGTCAAGAGAACAATGACTAAGCCTCCGCGTGTGACAAAATATAGTAGGGGGAAACAAACCATTAATAAATGCCATGTATGATTCATCTATTTATATACATGCATGTTTTGCTTTTTATTAAGCGTAATTTTACTTACTTTGATACCAAAAGAAGTTATTTCCATCATTTCAACTGATACAGTTCATTATTACAATGTGCAACCTGTGTGTAATATTTAACACACATAGGGTTTCAGCAGTGGATGGAAAGCCTTTCACCACTTTAGTACTGGTCATCACGAACTCGTGATCACTATCCCTGGAAAATGTCTGTGCTCAACTTCAGCAACATTGTTTGGCTGTAACAAATTAGTGTATAACTAAAAAGGATTGTTGTATTCTTATTATTTATTGTTTAAATAATTTTTCGTTGTATTACTGTTATTATTAATTGTCATTTGAATATGAAAGAAAAATTTTATTTAATTGTTTTAAGTTTGATATTTTGATACGTTAGGGCTAAGAAAACAAATGTTTGCAACTAATGTTGATGTAATGAGTGGGGCTTTCTGCACAGTCAGGAGCAAGAGTAGTCGAATAATACACTCTACCAACATGTCTATGGAGATCGGAGGTCACTGCAGATAATTACAGAGTGGTGAAGCACAAATTGTCACAAGGCAGTAAATGTCCAGCTAACCACCACATGAATGATTACAGTTAGATAGGGCTGTCTTATAATATAATCCACCGATGCATTCCCAGTACAATTACAGCTCAATTAGTTCAGAGCTGTAATTACCTTCAGACCTGAACTATCAGAAGGCGGGGAATGTCGAGCTAACCACCACTTGCATGGCTAGAGGTATGAGGGGTTGTCGTATAACACACTCTACTGACTTGTTACATGTACAAAGGATGTTACTGAAGGTAATTACAGAGTGGGAAGACACGAACTGTCAGAAGGCAGGAAATGTCGAGCTAACCAACACATACATGCTTACACGTAGGAAGGGTAGTCGTATAACAAGCTCTACTGACGTGTTACATGTACAAAGGAGATTACTGAAGGTAATTACTGAGTGGAAATACATGAACTGCCAGAAGGCAGGAAATGTCGAGCTAACCAACACATACATGGTTACAGGTAGGAAGGTTTGTCGTATAACACACTCTACTGACGTGTTACATATACGAAGGAGGTTAATGAAGGTAATTGCAGAGTGGGAAGACACGAACTGTCAGAAGGCTGGAAATGTTGAACTACCAACCTATAGGTAGGAAGGGTTGTAGTATAACACACTCTACTGACGTGTTACATGTACAAAGAAGGTTACTGAAGGTAATTGCAGAGTGGGAAGACATGAACTGTCAGAAGGCTGGAAATGTCGAGCTAACCAACACATACATGCTTACACGTAGGAAGGGTAGTCGTATAACACACTCTACTGACGTGTTACATGTACAAAGGGGGTTAATGAAGGTAATTACAGAGTGGGAAGACACGAACTGTCAGAAGGCTGGAAATGTCGAGCTAACCAACACATACATGCTTACACGTAGGAAGGGTAGTCGTATAACACACTCTACTGACGTGTTACATGTACAAAGGGGGTTAATGAAGGTAATTACAGAGTGGGAAGACACGAACTGTCAGAAGGCAGGAAATGTCGAGCTAACCAACACATACATGCTTACACGTAGGAAGGGTAGTCGTATAACAAACTCTACTGACGTGTTACATGTACAAAGGAGATTACTGAAGGTAATTACTGAGTGGAAATACATGAACTGCCAGAAGGCAGGAAATGTCTAGCTAACCAACACATACATGGTTACAGGTAGGAAGGGTAGTCGTATAACACACTCTACTGACGTGTTACATGTACAAAGGAGATTACTGAAGGTAATTACAGAGTGAGAAGACATGAACTGCCAGAAGGCAGGAAATGTCGAGCTAACCAACACATACATGGTTACAGGTAGGAAGGGTTGTAGTATAACAAACTCTACTGACGTGTTACATGTACAAAGGAGATTACTGAAGGTAATTACTGAGTGGAAATACATGAACTGCCAGAAGGCAGGAAATATCGAGCTAACCAACACATACATGGTTACAGGTAGGAAGGGTTGTAGTATAAAAAACTCTACTGACGTGTTACATGTACAAAGGAGATTACTGAAGGTAATTACTGAGTGGAAATACATGAACTGCCAGAAGGCAGGAAATGTCGAGCTAACCACCACATGCCTGGCTTAGGTAGTAAGTGTTATCGTATAACACACTCTACTGACGTGTTACATGTACAAAGGAGGTTACTGAAGGTAATTACTGAGTGGAAATACATGAACTGCCAGAAGGCAGGAAATGTCGAGCTAACCAACACATACATGGTTACAGGTAGGAAGGGTAGTCGTATAACACACTCTACTGACGTGTTACATGTACAAAGGAGATTACTGATGGTAATTACTGAGTGGAAATAAATGAACTGCCAGAAGGCAGGAAATGTCGAGCTAACCAACACATACATGGTTACAGGTAGGAAGGGTAGTCGTATAACACACTCTACTGACGTGTTACATGTACAAAGGAGATTACTGATGGTAATTACAGAGTGGAAATACATGAACTGCCAGAAGGCAGGAAATGTCGAGCTAACCAACACATACATGGGAACAGGTAGGAAGGGTAGTCGTATAACACACTCTACTGACGTGTTACATGTACAAAGGAGTTACTGATGGTAATTACAGAGTGGAAATACATGAACTGCCAGAAGGCAGGAAATGTCGAGCTAACCAACACATACATGCTTACACGTAGGAAGGGTAGTCGTATAACAAACTCTACTGACGTGTTACATGTACAAAGGAGATTACTGATGGTAATTACTGAGTGGAAATACATGAACTGCCAGAAGGCAGGAAATGTCGAGCTAACCAACACATACATGCTTACACGTAGGAAGGGTAGTCGTATAACACACTCTACTGACGTGTTACATGTACAAAGAAGGTTACTGAAGGTAATTGCAGAGTGGGAAGACACGAACTGTCAGAAGGCAAGAAATGTCGAACTAACCACAACATGCCTGGCTTAGGTAGTAAGAGTTATCGTATAACACACTCTACTGACGTGTTATATGTACAAAGGAGGTTACTGAAGGTAATTGCAGAGTGGGAAGACACGAACTGTCAGAAGGCAGGAAATGTCAAGCTAACCACAACATGCTTGGCTTAGGTAGTAAGAGTTATCGTATAACACACTCTACTGACGTGTTATATGTGCAAAGGAGGTTACTGAAGGTAATTGCAGAGTGGGAAGACACGAACTCTCAGAAGGCTGGAAATGTCGAACTAACCACCACATGCCTGGCTTAGGTAGTAAGTGTTATCGTATAACACACTCTACTGACGTGTTATATGTACAAAGGAGGTTACTGAAGGTAATTGCAGAGTGCGAAGATACGAACTGTCAGAAGGCAGGAGATGTCGAGCTAACCAACACATGCATGGTTACAGGTAGGAAGGGTAGTCGTATAACACACTCTACAGACGTGTTATAAGTGCAAAGGAGGTTAATGAAGGTAATTGCAGAGTGCGAAGACACGAACTGTCAGAAGGCAGGAAATGTCGAGCTAACCAACACATACATGGTTACAGGTAGGAAGGGTTGTCGTATAACACACTCTACTGACGTGTTACATGTACAAAGGAGGTTAATGAAGGTAATTGCAGAGTAGGAAGACACGAACTGTCAGAAGGCAGGAAATGTCGAGCTAACCAACACATGCATGGCTATAGGTAGGAAGGGTTGTAGTATAACACACTCTACTGACGTGTTACATGTGCAAAGGAGGTTACTGAAGGTAATTGCAGAGTGCGAAGACACGAACTGTCAGAAGGCAGGAAATGTTGAGCTAACCAACACATACATGGTTACAGGTAGGAAGGGTTGTCGTATAACACACTCTACTGACGTGTTACATGTACAAAGGAGATTACTGAAGGTAATTACAGAGTGGGAAGACACGAACTGTCAGAAGGCAGGAAATGTCAAGGTAACCAACACATGCATGGCTTAGGTAGTAAGAGTTATCGTATAACACACTCTACTGACGTGTTACATGTACAAAGGAGGTTACTGAAGGTAATTACAGAGTGGGAAGACACGAACTGTCAGAAGGCAGGAAATGTCGAGCTAACCAACACATGCATGGCTAGAGGTAGGAAGGGTTGTCGTATAACACACTCTACTGACGTGTTACATGTACAAAGGAGGTTACTGAAGGTAATTGCAGAGTAGGAAGACACGAACTGTCAGAAGGCAGGAAATGTCGAGCTAACCACCACATGCATGGCTTAGGTAGTAAGAGTTATCGTATAACACACTCTACTGACGTGTTATATGTACAAAGGAGGTTACTGAAGGTAATTGCAGAGTGGGAAGACACGAACTGTTAGAAGGCAGGAAATGTCGAACTAACCACCACATGCCTGGCTTAGGTAGTAAGAGTTATCGTATAACACACTCTACTGACGTGTTATATGTACAAAGGAGGTTACTGAAGGTAATTGCAGAGTGGGAAGACACGAACTGTTAGAAGGCAGGAAATGTCGAGCTAACCGTATAACACACTCTACTGACGTGTTACATGTACAAAGGAGGTTACTGAAGGTAATTGCAGAGTGGGAAGACACGAACTGTCAGAAGGCTGGAAATGTCGAACTAACCACCACATGCTTGGCTTAGGTAGTAAGAGTTATCGTATAAACACTCTACTGACGTGTTATATGTCAAAGGAGGTTACTGAAGTAATGCAGAGTGGGAAGACACGAACTGTCAGAAGGCAGGAAATGTCGAACTAACACACATGCTGGCTTAGGTAGTAAGTGTTATCGGTATAACACACTCTGCATGCGTTCTAAATGGATTTTTTTTGGTAAGATCTTTATACAAATTATATAGTTACGTACTCTAAGGTTTTAAAAAGGCAATAGAATGTGTATTTTCTAAATTTTTCTGAAATAACAATAAATTATTCGTTACTGTTTAATATTGTTCAACTTACCGTGTAATAATAATTCTTCAACTTGGCATAAAAATATTCTCACTAGTAAGATTTATCATCATTTCATTTTAGTCAAGGTGACAGAGGGAGATCTAATAACGTTAAGGGATGTGAAAACACGGTCAGCAAAGTCAGGACTTTCCACACAGTTGTGGATTACCCTCACGGGATCTGATTTAGAAAAATTTGAAAGATTATTTTATGAAGTTGTTTAATTTCTAACAAAACTACTCTTAACATTCAAATGGTTGGTTGCCATTTCAATTACTAGTTTTTAATCTAGACGTATAGATGTTTACAAAACAACAGTATAGATTATATTTATTTTATTAAAGTAGTATAAGTCACACTAGGTAACTGGTGAAAGGTAAAAATTGTGTTTGCCTATTTACTGTCCGACTCAAATCATCAATGTGTATTTAAAATTTGTTGTTAGTAAATAGTTTTTTATCGCATAAATTTAAGAACAGTGATATAATACAATGTTATTGATGTTTCGAACTGAAGTTTGTTTTTAATTATATATGATCTGTCAAGGCCTTGCCTTAGTAATAGAAAATGATGCAATAATATCAATGCGTAGTAAAGTATCGCTTGTTATCCACTTTCTAATCCGAAATATGAAAGTAGGAAAAAATATATTCAGCTGAAATCAGTTCTTAGTCTAGAATTCAGTATTTTAATTCGAAAACAGCATCTTAAGAAGTGATTCTTGAATAGCATAACTAAGGATGTATAGAATAAAATAGTAGAAAGATTGCAATGTTTTTTGTAAAAGCTTTATTACTTATATAACAATAGAAATGTATGTTTTTTATATATACTATTTTGCTTTATTTCATCTTATTCCAAGCAAGTTATTCCTACTGTAGGCTCTAGTCAAATAAACCCTAAAGTACAATTAATTTTAAATAATTACAAAACACGGAAATGAGATTTTTATTTGGGAATTATTGTATAACCTTAACCATGTTATTCCTTGACTTTAAAATTCTATTTCTGATACGTTTTTGTTGTTATTTTTATATGCCGTGTATTAGATGCAGATGGTATTCTAAAAATTATAGCATTTTTAAAAATATGAAAAATGTTTGGTATTTACCCATTCCTGCGTTATATTTTGTAAATGTTTTGTCAGAGATACATTAATAAGGTATTTTAAATCTGTGCCACAGGTACATTAATAAGGTATTTTAAATCTGTGTCTCGGATACATTTATAAGGTATTTAGAATCTGTGTCACAGAAACATTAATAAGGTATTTTAAATCTTTGTCACGGATAGATTAATAAGTTATTTTAAATCTGTGTCACAGATACATTAATACGTTATTTTAAATCTGTGTCACGGATACATTAATAAGTTATTTTAAATCCGTGCCACAGATACAATAATACGTTATATTAAATCTGTGTCACAGATACATTAATAAGGTATTTTAAATCTGTGTCACGGATACATTAATAAGGTATTTTAAATCTGTGTCACAGATACATTAATAAGGTATTTTAAATCTGTGTCACGGAAACATTAATAAGGTATTTTAAATCTGTGTCACAGAAACATTAATAAGGTATTTTAAATCTGTGTCACGGATACATTAATAAGGTATTTTAAATCTGTGTCACAGATACATTAATAAGGTATTTTAAATCTGTGTCACGGATACATTAATAAGTTATTTTAAATCCGTGCCACAGATACAATAATACGTTATATTAAATCTGTGTCACAGATACATTAATAAGGTATTTTAAATCTGTGTCACGGATACATTAATAAGGTATTTTAAATCTGCGTCACAGATACATTAATAAGGTATTTTAAATCTGTGTCACGGAAACATTAATAAGGTATTTTAAATCTGTGTCACGGATACATTAATAAGGTATTTTAAATCTGTGTCACGGAAACATTAATAAGGTATTTTAAATCTGTGTCACAGAAACATTAATAAGGTATTTTAAATCTGTGTCACGGATACATTAATAAGGTATTTTAAATCTGTGTCACAGATACATTAATAAGTTATTTTAAATCTGTGCCACAGATACATTAATAAGGTATTTTAAATCTGTGTCATGGATACATTAATAAGGTATTTTAAATCTGTGCCACAGATAAATTAATAAGGTATTTTAAATCTGTGTTATGGATACATTAATAAGGTATTTTAAATCTGTGCCACAGATAAATTAATAAGGTATTTTAAATCTGCGTCTCGGATACATTAATAAGGTATTTTAAATCTGTGTCACAGATACATTAATAAGGTATTTTAAATCTGTGCCACAGATACATTAATAAGGTATTTTAAATCTGTGTCATGGATACAATAATAAGGTATTTTAAATCTGTGTTACGGATACATTAATAAGGTATTTTAAATCTGTGTTACGGATACATAATAAGGTATTTTAAATCTGTGCCACAGATACATTAAATAAGGTATTTTAAATCTGTGTTACGGATACATTAATAAGGTATTTTAAATCTGTGTCACAGATACATTAATAAGGTATTTTAAATCTGTGCCACAGATACATTAATAAGGTATTTTAAATCTGTGTCACAGATACATAATAAGGTATTTTAAATCTGTGTCACGGATACATTAATAAGGTATTTTAAATCTGTGTTACGGATACATTAATAAGGTATATTAAATCTGTGCCACAGATACATTAATAAGGTATTTTAAATCTGTGTTACGGATACATTAATAAGGTATTTTAAATCGGTGCCACAGATACATTAATAAGGTATTTTAAATCTGTGTCACGGAAACATTAATAAAATATTTTAAATCTGCGTCTCGGATACATTAATAAGGTATTTTAAATCTGTGTCACGGATACAATAATAAGGTATTTTAAATCTGTGTCACGGATACATTAATAAGATATTTTAAATCTGCGTCTCGGATACATTAATAAGGTATTTTAAATCTGTTTCACGGATACAATAATAAGGTATTTTAAATCTGTGTCACGGATACAATAATAAGGTATTTTAAATCTGTGTCTCGGATACATTAATAAGGTATTTTAAATCTGTGTCACGGATACAATAATAAGGTATTTTAAATCTGTGTCACGGATACATTAATAAGGTATTTTAAATCTGCGTCTCGGATACATTAATAAGGTATTTTAAATCTGTGTCACGGATACAATAATAAGGTATTTTAAATCTGTGTCACAGATACATTAATAAGGTATTTTAAATCTGTGTCACAGATACGTTAATAAGTTATTTTAAATCTGTGTCTCGGATACATTAAATAAGGTATTTTAAATCTCTGTCAAGGGTACATTAATAAGGTATTTTAAATCTCTGTCAAGGGTACATTAATAAGGTATTTTAAATCTCGGTCGTGGATACATTAATAAGTTATTATAAATCTGTGTCACGGATACATAAATAAGGTATTTTATATTTGTATCATGGATACATTAATAAGGTATTTTATATCCGTTCGCAGCGAGCGCTCCGGATGTATCCACCCAAACTTTCCAGCTGCAGCTAAACAAAACTACAAAACAACGGATCATTGCATTTTTTACATACTTTTATGACCTCATTCATCTCATTTAGCAATATTATCCTACTTGACCTTTTGTACTACAGTTAAACTTCCCACCCTCTTTATCTGGTATTGATTATTATAACTACTTATAACGCCGTCGACTTTTAGTAGATCACTTGTTATCAGTCCGTCCTTCCCCAAACCCTTGTATCAGCTGATCGACGGTGTCAGTTAACTCTCCCTTCGCCAATTGGCTGCGAGGCAGCGTGTCAGTCAGTGTACATTACTTTTTGATAATATTTTTTATAGTATGTTCAATTTTGACAAGATTTATAAAGAGTTACTAAAGTCCATAAGATAGAACTTTCCAAAATGATCTATTAAAAAAAAGTATTGAACTAGAAAAATAGATATTTGTATGAAAAAATTAGGGAATAAAATTAAAAACTGATCCCAAGAAGCTCTATACACTCCTGTTGTCCTAAAAAACATAAAGTTTAACTTTTCTGTTAATAAAAAAAAAACTATTATCTCTATTTGAATTTAAAATTAATCTTGTGCATAAAAAAATCCAATATTGAGGCAGGCAGCATCCAATAACTCATACCATAATTATATGACGAGTTTACAAAATTCAATTCGATTTGTATATGAATTAACATTTTATTTTCATGGTAAGGGAATCCACCACCATTTACGAGTATTTTAAAAATACATCATTTTGTATTATTGTATATTATTATCTCTCATTCTATAATATGTTGTTGAATATGTTTTCGTGAATTTGTATGTATAATGTTACATGTATACCTATAAAAAACATAAACTACGCATTTTAGGATTTTTCTGTTTATTGAACAAATCATATATTTTTCATCTTTATTACAAAGCAAAATTTTATGCTTCATAATACTTTATTGATAAAAAAAGTTACTAAAAAGCAAACCTATTACAATTGAAGAAGAGTAAAAAGCAGAAGAAGGTGCTTCTTATGTAGCGGGGATTTTTAGTGGTAAAAAGTAGATATTTGTGTATTCTCAGACTTTTGACGTGATTTTCCGAAAATCAAGTTTTTGTAGATATTTAGTTCAATAACTTCCAAATTTCTTTATGTAAATTGCTGAAATGTTTACCACTTCAACATAAAGTCATGTACTATTTTCCTGGTATTTTTAATCCTGTAAACCATTATATTTAATTTTTTTGTTTTGTTTAACTTGTTATTTTATATCGTACAAATTTGTTTAACTAGTTAAAAAAAATTTACTATTTTAAATTGTTTACAGACTATTTCCTAAAATCTTTTCTTCAAATGATGCTAAGGTTCTTATACCACTCAAGTTACAGTAAATCATAAGAAACGAGAAAATATTTACTTTTTAAAATAGCTTGAAAATGAAAAGAGGTATTTTAACTTTTTGTTTTACTACCCCACCACAAAAAATGAAATCTTTTTAAAATGATTATTTGTTTGCCAAATTTGTTATATTTACATACTTTGTAAGAAAGAAAATGAGAGTCAGGAAGAAAAAGATCTCATGCCAAAATTGTATAATGAGTTTACACAATTCAATTTGGTTTTTATACGAGTTTAGATTTATTTTACATGATAACTGTACACGTTATATGTTTAAGTTTAGCTACATTAGACTTTGTTAGCAGGTTTATTCAACTCCTCTCAATATTTTACATTTAATTATAAATACTTTTGAAAAACTTAAATACTACTAAGTAAGCATTGCATAATTTTCCCTTCTACATGGACTGTGTAATAAGAACATGAAACTCCAAATGCAATATTACTGGAAAATACAAGATAAAGTTAAATTTATTCATTTATTTGTTCTTGTGATTATTATTCATTTACACTAAATAGATTAAGTTTATGTTTATAAATCAAGGGGTAGATTTATAAAAAGGTTCACTATGTAATTATTATTCTATTAATAGAAAATTAAACTGTCAAGAAAGTTATATAACATTCAGATAAATAAATATTTAAGACAAACGTTGTTGTTGCTATTGTATTGAACTGAATAATGTTTATATATTTAAGAAAATCAACTATTTCTGTTATCTGACAACATTCTCATGTTGTAATAAACGAAATTCAATTATAAATGAGCTAGTTACATCCCTAATCCCACATATACTGCCCTATCACTCAGGTAATCTCTTATCTTTCATCTCGGAACATTACGTGGTTTAATCTTCCTTCTTGTTATAATATATTCATCCCACTTTGTACCACGTAAGTCTTAAAGGGGATATACACCATCCTTCAGTGGCACTGTATATAAGGGTGGGGAGAGGCTATAGAATACAAGCTACAAAAGAACTTTGAGGTAGGAAAATGGCTACGCTAATGCTTGGGATTGTGGAAGTTGCCAAGGATGCGTTTCTGAAGCTTATCACCATCCAGCCTAGGAGTTCCAAGCTCACCAGTTCCCGTGATAGTACAACAAGTATATTACAATTTTTATAACGGTATACTCGGCCGTTCACCTAAACCAATGAATGCAGTTCATTTAGTCATTCCTGCATCGAGTGACCTAATTTGAGCGAATGTTTGTAAGACGCCCTTTACAATGATACTCTTCCTCGCCCCTCGCCTACCGTCGCTTCCGGACCTCGAATTTATCATTATAAAAATTGAACTATACATTATATTGATATAGAACAACCATCTTCCCTACTAAAATTAGGGCTGTGAAGGAATTGTGGTGGACAACAAAACAATGTGACAGCTGTAACTCAATGTCAACGTGGGGTGAACTAGTTGAACCAGTGAACTAGCTAAGCGTTTTCACTGCTACACCCCAAGTGTGTACTTATATAAATAAGTCCTTGATGTTCGTCGTATTTATGGTATCCTTGTAATATAGTTATCTTAATGAATGTTTCTGGAAGTTCCAGGTCCATGATATGTAATCGACAGCTTTGCGACTGAGTCGACTTGTTGTGTAAACAGTAGGACTTATCTTCAACTAAATAATGCCTGACACCACTAAAATTAAATGTATTGTATGTATTTATAAATTAAATACTAATGGAAAAAACATAAAAAATAATTATATTCATTTATAATCATGTACTCCTAAATTTAAACCAAACAATTTACACATAATTTAATCATCGTTGCTCCTGAGAACTTTCTTGCATGATACATGAAATACTAAAATAAAGTTTAACTTCAGCAATTACATTAAAATCAACAAAATTCATTATACTTCTACGGAATATTACTGACCATGGTTTCGAGTATAGAAACTAGCTACTACAGATTTAATTCACGAGATCAGTTTTCACTTTCATTCCATTTGAGCAGCAAACTGTAGCATCTGTAATGGAACATCCTCAGTGCACCTCCTTCCCAAAACCTGGCCCCAAGAGAACACTCTAGTTGCGTCTCAGTGGTAAGCCTTTGTTATTTGGTTTCCAGGAAATCAAAGGCTCTGTACTATGATGTTACCATACAAGAAGATCCGATTGTTCATTTTAATTTATATTTAAGGCAAGATATAGGTATTTTTTTAATTTTAAACTTATATTTCTCTTTATCCATTATCAGAAGACCTTCAAAAATTTATCTAGCATTTCAATTATCTTAATAAACATAACTGTCAAGTTTTTAAATCTATATTTTTAAATAAACAAAGTAGTTAAAAATAATTCCCAAGATATGGTAATTTATGTGATTTGTTTTCACAAACAGTTGTACAAGAATCAGACTCCTTATATACTTTCTACTTGTAGAAGTTGAGCCAATGGTTTCCTACCACAATTTCCATTTGCGATAGGTCTCCAATACGTAATAAAGTGCCAATATGAGATAAAATTGCCAATATTCCCTCAATAACTATTTAATAATAGCATCTAAAGTTAAGTGCGATCTTTCATGTCCATTATTCTTTATTGAATATTGATTTTCTGTACATTTCATCGTTGATACATGACATCGTTGATAATGCATTACTGTATGTGCATTGTAAATTAAAATAATAAATCACATGGTGAATTAAAACTCAATTATACATTAATAAAAGCAAGTTCGGTAGTCTGAAAAAGTCTATCAAAAATATTTACAGAATCTCTTTTCCAAGCTTAGTTTATAGTTTCTAGCAAGGTTTTATAATATTTTTATTGAAAAAAAAAATTGTTCGCAATGATTACGTATTATGTCCAACTAATCCATTTTATTAAAAAAATACCTCATTCCAAGTTCTTTTTCACTGTTCCTACCAACAATAATGTAAATGAATAAAGTATTACATGTAATACATCTCGGTTGATTTTTGTTACCTGATGCTAATATTAACTGGTTCTTTTAGAGCTCTCAGTCCACCCGCTTAATGATCACTATTGGTAAGACAGCGAAACGTAAATAAATCAAGCTGCATCACCTATCAATTCTCCTGAGTACCAAGAATAAGCTTGGAAAATAATTCTTGGTATTTAAAAAAGTGGGGAATGATATTCAATTATGACGTTCCAAAACAAATTAAAAATAATTAATTTCGTCGTAATAAGAAATACTAGCATGATATCACTCCGGTGTCAAGTTTGTAATTGTTTTTCCTATAGCGAATGTTCAGTTTTTAAAATTAATTTAACATTGAAAACAATGTTATACCTAAGCTGTTATAAAATATGATCAAAGTGATGAGTGTCAAGGTTCTTTACATCTGTATAAATAATATAAAACCAGTTTGGCCATTTCTTAACATGCGAGAATTAGAATGACGTAGTAATTTAAATATTGTCCATTAAATATTCTTACGGAAAATAAGACAGTGTACCGTATTTATTAAAATACTAACATCCAAAAGTGTTGATAGGATATTAACACACAAACTATCGGAGGGCAGGCTTAATAACACAGTTATTCAACCAAAATTACATTTTACATGCGTAAGTCATGTCTAATTTACAATAATTTTTGTAAATATTATCACTAAATATTTTTAAATAAAATAAAAATTAAGGTTGTTTATCTGAAGGTTGTGTGAGTAGTAAAGATTTTATGGATAAGTTTGTGAGCAACTAAAATTTTAATAAATTTCTTTGAGAAATTGTAGGCTTTCATATTTTATATAAATAAAGTACACAATATGGTAACATTTAAACACTACTTTACAGGATTGTGGCATAATCATAGAAAACACTTCTCTTAACACCCTTTCTTGTAAACGGAAAACGAACGATTTTACAGCCCCAGATAGGCAACCCATAAATTAGGTGGGGGGAAATGATGACATAATAAATGCAGTTAAAAGGACGTTAGTATTTGAGGTTTTGTATCAAACGTAGAGGGGGAATACTCCAAAACTAATTGCTCTATCGCACTAACAGTATGTGTGTAAAGTCGCCCATCATCTAATAGTTATAATAGAAGAAAGAATAATATAAAATTAAGCCATACAACAGCAAAACATAATATTAAACTAAGAAACCATATCTAATTGAAAAATATATTACAAAACCATATCAATCATCATAGTTAAAATTTAATATATCCAATCAAAAATAATTTAAATTGATAAAATCATTAACAATTTCGAAGGAAAATTACGATTACGATAAAATATTTATGAAAAAAAATTGCTACAAAAAAATTTAATTATTAATTAACTAATAACAAACCTCTCCGTACTTTATAATCTTTATATCTAGTTCATTTGAAAACAAAATATAACCTTTTAGACATTTGGTACATTTTGTCAATAGTTTCTATGAGTATATAGTTAATATTGTACTATTATTTTTACCGGTTAAGCAGTGAAAAGAGTTTGTGCAAAATAACTATTAAATCGACCTTTCTCCATGTAATTCTCTCCTACTTAAAACTTAGGTAAATATTTGTGTTGCATGTTAAATACGTTGACTTATAACTTTAAGTATGTTATGTCAACACTTAGCTGCCTTAACTACTCCAGTAAGTAGCCTCAACTTGTTATACTTTTAACTTCGTATGTGTTTGGTTTGCCTGCATCAAAGTCACTTTTGGCATGCTGTTGCTCATTCCACAGAGATCACATTTCATTCTTTGATTCCTTATAGATATGGAATTGACTGCAATCTCCTCACTTACATAGAGATTAAAGTCACTTTTATCAGTAAATATTCTAAACAAGTACTTTTGTAATTTTAATTAGTTTTCAATTATATTTAATGGACTTACGCTGTGATCGTTTAACAGAACTTTATTTATTATGCGTTATATTTATATTGTGTATACATATTTATATAATATACTCTACAATACAAATCAAATTAATGTTATGTAGTTGTATGATTGTATATTTATGAAGACTTTGACCAAAAGTGCCACCATTTACGATTCGTATGAAACTTTAATTGGCCACACACGGATTTTACAGAATAGACTAATTCGAGGAACATAACTGGGGGAGCTCAAAATTAGTTGACTGGCCGGAACAGATAGAATGAAAGGGAGTGAGTTAATATAAAACTTTTTGCTTTAAGGAAGTTAGTGTAAGGGCGGGTGGGTGGAAAATAATAGTCCAACTAATCAAATTGCAATACAATTTAAAAATATTCCAGCAAGTAAATACATTTATTAATACAATAACACGTCGTCAACATATTAAATTGTAGTTATAAACATCAATAATTTCGGAAAGGCTTTGGAAGTTCAAAGTGAGTAATATTAATATAAAAAGAAAAAAATACTTTCACTGAAATTATGTTTCCAACTTGAATTGCTTTCTTAATGGCGTGTTTCCAACAGGCTTTCTATTACTATATAAATGTTTTATATCATGTTTACATATTTGTGTTCATGAGAGAATGTGAAGCAATATTCAGTGGTAGATATGAATGTGATGGCAAAACCAAATGTAAACTCTCCAATTCTCCTTTGGTGATACTTTCGTAAACCAAACTTACCAATGAAAGTTATTTCAGTATTAGTTGGCTATAATTGCAGGTTAATTGGAGGTAACAGCATAATGTGGTCTGAGTGTAGTTAGTTATGACCAGCCAATACTGAAGCAATGCCTTGTATTGTGTGATATGCATATCTTGTCTTTACTATGTAGTATATTTAAATTTCTTGCTTATTATTGTGAATTAGTTTCTAGCAATCTTGTACCCTCAATAGTTTATTCTCTTGTCTTTAAAATTGGGTAAACCATTTCAAACAAATGAATTAGTTATGAACATTTAACCGACATGAAGTAATACATATTACAGTGAATTACAACTGTTATTACATGACAAATATTTCTTGTGTTCTGAAGTTTGAATGTTATGAAAATGGTCCTATAAGCCGTTGAGTATAAATAGTTTCTTTGTTAGCCGTGTTTGAGGCACTTTTCTGAACAGTTGTTACCGATCACAGTCAGTGTCGGTTGTTTGGTTCACGTAATTAAGTCTGTCACTGTGAAAGTTTACTTATTGAACATATATGCTCAGTATGAAATTTATTTATTTATTTTTTTTATATATATATTCATAAGACGCCGATCGTCAAGATATGGGCGAATATGGATTTCAAATGAGTGTGATGAGTGTAGATGAGCGAATGTAGTCATTGTTACAAACTAAGGCCGACTATTCCTTAGAAAGTGTCATTAATTAATAGCCCAATGACAAATGAACAGCCGGTGGTTACAGCTGATCCTTCTCAAAATGTATTGACTCTGATTGGGATCGAACTGAGAAACTTTAGCACATGAAGCTGGGATTGAACCATCTACGCTACCGACCAATTATGACCAAACGAAATGCTTCACTTTATACGTGTAATATACCTTGAATTCATCGCTAACAACTTTAATGTTTGGAAATGTTCATTGATTTCACGCATATTCTTTTGTTTTTCCGGAAATCTACTGTCACTGTTCTTTATTGAATAAGAAATTAATAATGATTTTAGCTATCAAAACTACCTCCAGATCATGATATATATTACATATTGGTTCATGCCCACACCGTATGTCTTTTTTGGAATTTTTTTTGTAATTAATACATTTGAATCGCTTTTATATAAAAAATCAGTTATCCTAATAATGTACAACGTTTTTACTTTTGACGTTTATTTAGGAAATAAATAGTTATTGATTAATTGGACATCATTTGTGGATGTTAATCTATTGTCAACCTTCACTCCTGACGATAGCAGGAATTCCGGTTTTTGAAATACACAATATATTTTTAAACACAAGAGGATTTGGAATGTTCAAACTTATTATCTAGGAAGTTAATCTGATAAGGAGAAATAACTGTTAAAGTACAGTATATTATAACTCAAATAACTCACTTTAGCCCCTTATTTTCACTTTGTTTAGTAATGATAATGGACTTAAAACGGATCGAAGTTTGTAATATTTGCTGATGACATCAAGGTCATTGAGAATGTATCTTCTGTTCAGGATCAAGTTAATCTTCAACAGACCCTCAATAATATTGCCAATAATATATGACATCAGTCATGAAAACTCGCTGGACCTAAATGTTCTCAAGTGTCTTTTGATCTCTTATAAACGTGGCTATGATATTATCCTATACGATTATCTCGTAAAATACTGTGTTCTAAAGCTACCTACATTGAGCTATTTGGAGCATACCACTCACATGACCACAATATCCACTATTAAATGTGACTTATTTTCAGATGCTCTAAGAACTCTGTTCAAGACCTTGAGTGTCCCATCTTAGAGTATCGTCTGTTGTCTGGTCGCTCTTTCAGTTAAACAATCTTCTACAGCAAATTCAGAGTTATTTCTTTGGCTGCTAGGTCCAAGACTTGTTAAACATACCACAACACTCCTGTTGATGTGGTGGGGAACTTCTTTAATATCCCCCCTATGGAACTCAGGCGCCAACGCAGAGACCTGTTGGTACTTTTAAAATGGCTCATTGATTGTACTGGGCTTCTTGATGTCGTCGACTTTTCCATCCCCTATTGGTACTAGAAATCCTGGACAATTTTCGCACAACCTACTCTACCTATAACAGTACTCTCACGCTTGTTACGATTTCGAAGCCATGCTGCTGCTGACATCACCTTCTCCAACAACCTCTTTTAAAGGAAGCATATCCGTAGTTTGTAATGTATTCGAATCAAAATGTCATAGAACTAATTTATCACCAACATTGTTTTTAGTATTAATACAGTATTTATATTTCCTGTTGTTGTTGTTCTATCATTATTATTCAATTGTATTTTATTTGTTATTTTCGATTAATCTATATTGATATATTCTTATCATTACTATGTATATTAGTCTAGCAGTTGTTCAAAATTAAGTCAAATATAAGGATTTTATTAAAATAAATTATAAACATTTAGCATTGAAAATTAAAATGCAATATGAACAATGAATTGTCCAATACTAATACATTGAGGGTAAACACGTGGAAACTGTATTTAATTGGCATTTTTAAAATATTTACATTCCTCAAATTTGCTTATTAGTTTTCCCTACTACCCCATAACTGATTGCAGAACGATGACAACAGAGAATTTAATTTAACGGTGGTATGTATTTAAGTGGCATTTGTAATATAGCTTTCACATTTTAACGTACCGGCCTCATTACTCGGTTATATTGTTACTTTAATTGTCAGTGGAATGCAGTAACCATATTTAGCAGTGATGTAATTTATTAGGACAATAAAACGAATGCATTTTTGATACATCTAGTATGACAATTTTACACATTGTTCTTCTTATACTAATGTAATTATTTTGACTCTACTTACAAATAACTTAAGCTGAATATAATGACAATTTGTCTTTTATAATAGCAAAATATTATTATGTTACATTTTTAGACTAATTTTATTAAAACTGTTCTCAATACAATGCTACGAAACAACATAACATGAGTCTTTTTTTAATGTCCCCAAATTCTTTTAGCAATCGACTAATCGTCAAACTAGTAAGTAGCAAGTAAGACTGATAATTACCTATATTTATGTCATCCTTAATAAACTCAGCCTAGCAACCTAGGGTGGAAGTGCTTACAACCGAACCCACAGTGTAATATAAACACATATTAGAGAAGCTCAGCTGTTTTACGCCAACCAAGCGATGCTTGCATTCTAAATGTGGTATAACAGATAAACGATTTGATTTAAATATTTACACTCAATTAATTGTATTGTAAAATAAGTAAACTGCCATGCAATCTAGCGGAAAGATGCCATAGCTCTGCGATACGACCACTAGGATCACTAGCGTCGAGTAGTTGGTATTTTTCTCAAGAGTAATCTTCACTTCTGTGTGTTCATATTATACTGTGGCCTACAACCAGATGGTACTTAGTGATAATTAAATCAACTCTTATTATTTTCTTGTGGTTCAAAACGACCTGACCTATATCAAACGTATTGTCTGTAAGTTTATTTTAGTACCATATGCGGGGACATTCAGACAGACCCAAACACGCTATTGTACGTGGTTATTGGCTGAGGTTTACGAACAAATTTGAAGATTCATATACTATACAAAAGGAGATCTTTCTTACGTTCTCCTAATCTTTCTACATTATCAATGATGGTACGTAACCCGTATCAAAGGATCATATGATAGCCAATTGCAAATCATTCTTAGATTTTATCGTAACTCACTCATGTTCAGGTTGTGTAAATGTTAAATAAAATATGTTTTCACTTCTAAAGTATGTGTGATGTAAAGTGATATTCAACACTATGAGACGTGTTACATATGTTGAGTGCTGTAGTTTGTCACTGGGTTTACAGTCTCAGCAGTTAATAGTTTAAACACAGTGCAACGCTGAGATTAAAATTTATTTAGTAAGGCTTAGTGACAAATTAAATAATTTACGTAATTTATGCTTCTCTATCAATGATTAAATTAGTACCTTAATTGATGGGATTTGTCCATCCCTCATAAACAAAGTGTGTTTATTAACTGCTATGTGCAAGAATCTAACAGTCTAGTTTACAGTATCTTTACCATGAGTTAATTTGTATTTTTTTTAATATTAATTAGTTTGATGGCCGTTTCTTTATGTTTTCTTAAGATATTGAAATAATTAGTTTTTATGATAGTTATTGTTTCGTTTACGAGTGTTTAAGATGTTATTTATATGTTACTGTAAGAAATAATAACACAACTAGTTTCTAAACAGTATTTTGTGATTTTAAAAGCATATAAAATTATTCCAATATATTGAACATACTGTAATCTAGAACAACTATTCAAAATTCATACTGTCAGTACAGCATTTATTTGATTGTTATTTCAATCCATTATAGATAAAAGGTACAGTTATAACTACAGATGTCAATCTAACATATGGGTAATAAGACTGCAATAGAACCAACTAGGCTGACTAGACAAATTGTGAAGTTTCGGAAATTGAAGAAGTATATTAAAATCAGTTTAAAATATTGATGCAAAAAGGCTTAAAAGTACTAACAAAAAATTTCAAACAGGAACGAAATCAAGGAAAACTATATGACTGAAACGTTAACCATAGGGTGACAGAATAATAACCAAAACAACTTAGTATAGTGAATAAAGAGAGCTAATAGTAGGCACTGGTGGCACAGTGGTGTAACCTAGCTACTTGAGGACAAAGTGTTTGGGAGATTTTAGGTGATAGGTTCTATGTTAGGCTCTCTTAATACCGACACGGCGTCCGCTCAATGGTTGTCATCAACGTAGACACTACTAGAGAAGTCTGGAGTGTCCATGTTCAATGGTAGTCAAGGTTCAGATGTTGTGTAGGAAAGAGAACTGAGTGTCAGACTTGTCAGTTAGCTGAAAATCAGACCAACAATACGTGGTTCAGATTCCACGTAAATCTGTAGGTCCCATAGTTGCCCTGGCTATTGGGCTATAAATAAATAGTCCTTTAGGTCGAGCTCAAATAGTAACAATGGCTACACCCGTTCATCTACACTCATTCACTCCTCATATTCGCCCATATCTCTACGATCGGCGTCTTAGTAATGAATAATGAATAGTAATTATAATAATTGTAACAATGAAACATGTGGGTATAAAAAAAGTAAGCTCATCAAACATTCTCACTTCCTTGTCTGAATGGGCCTATATGGTAATTATAAAGCAGTATTTATTATTTTATGATTCCCTTTAATATAATGTATCCCTTAAAAAATATTACTTCTTACTCACAAATTTATTCATTGGTAACACTTACTAAGCTGCTTCAATAATATAAAATTTAAAAACAATTACCTGTAATGGGATTGACATTTACTTGAAGTAAATTGTACTTCATTTTAGGTTTGGGACACGTTTACCTAGAACGCCACTTGAACCTCCCTTAGCCATTACATCTGTCCCTTTGAGAGCGTGCTACAAGTTACTCCTTTGACATTCGCAATCAGAGCTTAAAGCATCTTGGGGACAGATTTCTTATTGACATCAAATATGTTCAAAGGTTTTCCATGTTTTTTAGTCGATTGACAAATCAATCAAAGTCTATATTAATTTGCAGCTTTATTTATTTCCTCTAAAAATTAATTGATGTTAAAAGAAAAGTTACATACACTAAGAATAATAATTATTATGTATATTAGATCGATCAATTAATTTAAAATTTTCCCAAATACATTATTTTGTACTTTAAACAATATTTTGCATTTAATGATAGAAACAATAAATATTGTTCTATAAAATCATATAATTGATATTTTTTAACTCGGCTTTCAGAGAGAGAATGTTTTGTTTAATATTGTGCAATGAAAAGTGAATTACTCTTTGAGGAGCAACTCATCACATATTGACATATTTTATGATATTAATAATGGAATTGTGTAAATTACTCAGACACCATTTAATTTAATCATTAAAAATAGAAGTTCTGTGGCCTGGCAAAAATTCCAATCGGATGAAAGTAAGCAAACTATACATCTTCTCTTAGTGTTTGCTATAATTTGTTGGAAAGACTGTTATAAAATATCACCCATTCTTGATTCTAATGTTCCAGTTGAGCAGGCTGGTTTTTGCCCTAACAGAAATTATAGTATTCACACCCTAGCTCCGACATCATTTATCAAGAATGCATATGAAAAGAAGTTGAAAACATTAGCAGTTCTTGGTGATCTTACATCGGCTTATGACACAGTATAGATCAAAGGTTTGTTGGTAACGTTCTACATCCTCTTTCCATGCCCCTTTCTTTTGGAACTTTTAGAATGAATTCTTATGCCAGGCTAATAAAAGTTTATTTCGGTCGTGAGAAAAGCTCTTTTTGGTAGCTGGGAAATGGTCTGCCATAGGAGTCTGTACTTGCTCAAATTTTAACGTATTTAGCCTACAGCTGACGACCTAATCACAAAGCATATAAAATGTATGTAGGCACATGATTATGTATGTATGCTTAGCTTATCGACACAAGCTTGTCAGTGCTACTGAAATACTCAAAAGTGATCTTGCAACCCTCGAAGAATATTTTAGAACCTGGAAGCTAAACCCATCAAAAACAGAAGTGGTCTGATTCCAACTAAGTAACCGACTAACTAATCGAAAAATATATTTCTAATTTGTGTAAAACTCTAGTACAATGATCATCCATATTACCTGGAAGTAACGTTAGATATGTCACTGACGATTAAAAGTACAGTAACACACTGTTCAATAACTCCTACGCACAGGCACAGGGAACTTGGCATTTATTTGTGTTTGTTCAAGGATGAATAGTTGGAAGTCTTTCGTCTCATAATAAATAAGTGTTATAATTGTTGTGAGTGTATCAACTTTAATTGCTACATAGTTCATTTTATGTTGTACTATGATAAAATGAAATATGTACATTTTATGTAAATATTTTTTCCTCCATTAACTTAATTTGTACATAATAATAAGTTCATACTTATTCATTTTAAAACAGATTTTTTTTTTACGAAGGCAGTAGAATTTATGATGACGTTGGCATATTTCTTGTTTTATTCATTTTTGAAAATAATTTGAATGTTTTTGATTACTTAATTGATTTACTTATTTTGAATTAATTTTTAAAATTTTAACATGGTTTTTAAACTGAACGTTTTTTCAGCCATAGTAAAACAAACTATCTTAACTAATATAGTAAAAATCAAGTGATCTTTACAATAGTCTATCTATACATACATCAATTCTGTTAATATTTCTAATTACAAACTCTGGCTAAGTATAACACCTACAAAGTCGAGAAACAATTATAATTCCCCACGTGTCGTGTGAACTTTATTTACTAGTCTTTCTAATTACATTTAAGTTTTGCTTTGTAAGCTCTGCTGTTCAGTTAATAGAAACAGTTTCCCCACTAATAGCCAATTACTGAAGTCAATATCAAGAAAAGCTTTCAATTACGCCAATATTACATATTTTCAAGCAAATAATGTGTTTTATACATGTGCAAAGTCATTGGTTATGTTTGTGCAACATTCTAAAATGTATTGCTCCTTACATTAGACCTTGTTAATTAAACGTCACTTTAATTACTTTTACCAGGAAAGTATTGAGTGGTTCACAGCTCACACTCGCCATCCAGTAGTTAAGTTTGTTTAATTACCCAGTTTTAAAAACAATATATTGTATTCATATGTATCGACATATTACAGGTAGGAACCGTCATATTGCCTTACAAATTTGAATAAAATGTAGCCTGGCTAAGTGGAAAATGCTTTGTCCTGTGGGCAGTTAGTTCCAAGGTTCGAATCCCCAAATGATCTAACGATCTTTACTTCACTCGTTAAAGTAACTCCACACTCAAGGTCATGGTCAATGTCATGGTGAAAGAAATGTTTTAAATACCTATAAAATAGTATTAAATAAAGCATTTCTATGTAAATTTGTGTCTGTTGTATATTTTAATCGTAAAATATTCTATTTCATTGTAAATAAAATAATTAATAATAATAGTTATTAAAAAATATATATATATACACATAACCTACTTCAAACAAATGTTTTATATCGTTTTAATAATAGTTTCCAGAAATGGTTTTCATTGCAGGTGGAAAGAAATATTCACTTTGATGTTTGTTCAGTTTTGCCTTATTTTAGGTTTATATTATATTAATTTAAGGTTAATACTTGTCTAGAATATTATTGGACTGATAAGATTGCTTTACGTATTTTACTTCATTGTTATAAACATTTTTCCCTAGAAAGGTCCACATCTCATATATTATTGTCAACCCATTTGGAATATAATATCCATAAACAATCTTTACAGATGATGTGATTGACCAGTCAACGCTGCTATATGTTCTGCCACTTATTTATATCATATCGTTTATAATTTTAATTGACCACGTTTTTCCATAGTAAATAAAGGCGAAAGACTTCTTAGACATAAATAACTTATTATCTCCAAATATAAATTAAAGTTTTAAATAATAAAAGGTAATAATACAATATTGTCCAGGCTTCTCCTTTACATTACCAACCAAAGCAACTTTACAAAGGTTTTTGAAAACTGTTATGATTTTATATAAAACCATTATGTAACATATATCTTTTTTTAGCACCAAATGATTTAAATATTATTTACGTCATAAAATACAGTTTGGTAGAAATATCAAATAAATTAATTTGTCATTGCAGTGATAATATTAAGAAAACAATAATTGAATACAGTAATAACTTTTTTAAATCAATAGATATGTTATGATTTAAACATACAGTCATTAATTTGGTATTTATAGTCAACAGTATTTTTTAATTTCAAAATATGTAATATGATATATTTACTATAAAAAATGGATTACAGTAGGTATGATAAACTATGCTCTTTTTATAGTTTTGTTTGTAACCCAACAATGTCACCAACTCAGAACTGTTAAACATACATTTCTAACACAGACACTTCACAAAATAATGTTATTGCTAATCTTGTTTGATCACATTCACAATAAACAACCAATAAAAAGGTAGTTTGGCCAAATTGATGCCCTGTTAAATATTCATGATGTGAGGTTGGTATCGCTCCAGCTAATGTATCTATGGTGCAGCGCTAGGGTTCAATGAGTACTTTGTGGTTCTGGAAGGCCATAATTGCTTTATAATGGTGATAATACAGTATACTGACAATAGTGTTTTTATGAATAAACATTAAAAATAAGTTAAATTATTCGCTAATGTCCTGTCTCTAACAAAATAAAAAAGAAACCATAATTTTAAAGTTCCAGTTACATTTCGATACACTAAAACCATAATTGTTTATATTACTTATTTCCTCAACGGTCTATTACAATATACAATTTTACTCTATAATACAAAGCTCTACAATTTTTACTCAGGTAGTATTTTTTCTTACAAAAATCACCAAATACAACACGAGTAAGACTTCATAAGTTTTTAACAACTGTTGTCTATAGTTAGTTAGTATATGTGAGGCATTAAACATCGTGTGTGTCAAAATTAAATCTTCTTTATTACCAAGTCGTGAGAAATGAGGTTGAAGAATCGTGTTGGAGATGAGGGTTGATAAATCATCCCCCTACACTCCTACGTGTAGGCCTAAGTGTTTTTGTGTTTATGTACATAACTTCCAATTAAAAAAATTACATAGGGAAGCGCGACAGCACGTGAACACATTGCGCATGCGCCCTCCAGTCAGTGGCTGAGTCTCGTTGAGTAAACTAGTTACCAGCCATTCCAAAAACATTAAATTGTTCGTTTACATAGTATATGAATGTAAATTACTCGTTTGCGTACAGAGAGAAAGTTATTAATTAGGATGCAAGACGACGCGGTATCAGACAGAGAAGCGACGTATCTGTATAACAGCTGCCAGTAGCGAAACAGTCTTAAATTAGCAACAGGCTAGTAGTGGCTGGCCTCACACAGCCCCTCTTGCCGCCACCCCCTACTCCTGCATCCGCTTCTAGCCACGAACATGTGTCTGTACTTTACCACACAGCAGACATATGTGCATATGCACGCTGACTTATAAATCAGCCCACAAGGATCACACATACGGTTACCACACCAGATTCTAACGCCTTTGGTTACCAGGATTCAACCCACAAGGTGTAATTTTTCGTTAGCACCATCGGAATCACACTCGGAAATACAAATTCCAGTAATATGTAGACACTTAATTTAATATATATCTAAATATTTGTATGTCTTACACACAAAACAATTTATAAATGCCACTAAAAAAATTACATTATGAATCAATAATAAAAATCTGGAAAATGTTACAATATTTTTATATTTTCTGTTTCTTAACATAAATCTGGCTATTTCTACAGGGTTTAAATTATACTCTATAAATACAAACACAAATCATTTACTTACCTTATTGAGCAAGTACTATAATTAATTGTTAATTAAGTGGTGGTTTTGAAACCAAACATGTTTAATCAGAGTATGAATAAAACTGAACTAACAATATTATTGTCATGTTTTAAATATAGTTTAAAAACCTAATAATCACAAACTGTCAATGGTTTTTAAATATAGAAAAACACATTTATTTATAGAATATAGGGTAGGTAATGTTAGAAACAAAAGAAATATGGTTCAATTTGGTACACAACTTTGACAACATTATTCCCTAATTTATTCGCAAATTGTAAAAAGGCTTGATAATACAAAGCAAACACCTTGACATCAAAGCCATTAACACAAAGAGGGTGGTTCGTTAGGTCTCGCCAAACAGACCTTGAGGGCTGTGTAGAGCAGGTGTCTCGTAATTGTTTTGAAATCACATAATGTAGATTGTTTAAAATCAATTTCTCACAACAGAGATGAGAACGATGTATATCACTTCCCTCCCGGCCTGGTATTCCCGTCCACAGTTGTTATGTTTTCCAACACAAATTATTGTCGCATTAATTCTCCTCTTTACATTGTATCATCTCATAATTTTCAGTTAAAATTATACAATGATACACAGCTGTTCCAATTCCTTTAGCTACTCCCAAACTTAAATTATGTTTTATAAAAATATATAAATGGTAATCAATTATATATCTAACCTAAATGAACTTAAGCATGAATCGTTGAGCGTGTAGTAGACGTATTAGTGAGGCGTGACATTCAGTTATCGCAATCAGATGAGAATAAGACCCTGCTGATACTGAAACGTTTCTGTCTTTCCAAATAGTTGAATATCTAAGTTATTTTGGTAGTTATTATAGCTGGGTTGGCACTAGTGGTGCAGAGCCGTAACTCAGCTACTTGGGGAACAAGTTCTATGGAGATT
>JAQJVL010006852.1:0-26832 GCA_035578905.1 Stictocephala bisonia | reverse complement strand
TTTTTTTGTGAGTAGAAACTGCATAATTGCAATAGATTTTTCCCGATTGGTGACAAGAAATAGCACTTCATAGGCTTTCACCTCCACATCTAGCAAGCAAATAACATTTAAACATTTTATCTGCAATAAGATATATTTATGGTGAAATATTTTATTTCATGGACATCTCATTTTAACACAATCGTTCAACGTGTTTTTGATAGTAATTTTCTCATCTAGCCTAGTGTAGGCCTAGGCTTAAAATTACTCAACCTAGAAAAGAACATACTTTCTTTTTATTACCTATATTAGACTAATTGGACATGTTTTATAAATGCTGACAAATGCCCCAAACACTACTAGATTGAGAACATGACTTAAATATAGTAAAAATAAATAAATTTTTTAATGTTTATGATAATGCAAGTATAATATGCAATACGCATATAACCTATGAATGAAATCCCATATTGTAAAGACCTAACATATTTTGACAACATGAATATAAATTACATCAACATACCTTTTAATATTGTATCAGAATAGTAATTACTGGGATATGTGTCAAAGTTAGATTTATTTATTAGTCGTTTGTAACAATCAAATTCACTTTTACTTTGATTATTTTCAACAGTCAATAAAAACTCGGATTGTAATGTAACTTATGACTGTGTCAGTAGATGGTAAACATCGGATGGAAAATACCGATTCCTCGGGTTGTTGCTTTACAGCCGATTCATGGATCGTACCAACTATCAAAATGTATGAGTATCTCCGTCCTCCACTACTCTTGACTACCCAAACGTCCCAAATCAGTCCCTGCTGAGTCGTGACCAGGCCCCGATTAACCAGTAGGCTAAGTAGGCTACAGCCTAGGGCGCGAGGTCGCCAATGCATTTTGGGGGGCGCTTCGGAATTTAAGATGAAGTGCTTGTTATAACAAAAATATATGATTTCCAGCTTAGACTGACTACAAACTACCAATAGAAAAAAAAATATTAAGTGGAAGATGTCATTAATAAATAGCGTCTAGCCTAGCTATAACCATCGAAATGAAATGAATTATGGTAACGTAATGGTAGGAAACTAAAAGGGAAATTTTGTTCCGCGGGACGGGCGCCGCCATGTAGGCTACCATGCGCAGTTTGCAACACTGACGCTCTGAAAGATTGTATAGCAACTAACTGCAGTCACTAGCCTAGTCAGGTCAGTCAGTGTATCTGTATGTCCGCTAAGTCCGCATTGTTTGTTTGTTTTAATAATTATGGTTTGTTGGTATAAATTGGTGTCGTCGCTAGTTAAGTATACACACTTGGAAACTGAGAGAGTAGTATAGTGTTTGTACTATTTGAAACTTCTAACTGGTTTTCCTGTTCCAAAGATTGTAGGCTAGGCTACACTAACACCATGAGTAAAAAGCCAAGTGGTTCTGATTATCGTAAAAGGGCTCGGGAGCGTAATGAACGCGAAAGTGCTCTCGTAAATAAAATTCATAAACTAGAGGCATTTTTTAATAAGCCTAAAACTCTTAGCTCTTCTGAAATAATACCGGTTGCTACTAGAAGTGAACCCATCGTTGAGTGTAGTGAGGAAAACGAAGTAGTGGAGGCGACTCCGACCACCAGTGTCACGGATGAGTCAGACACCATACTGCTAGCACCGGAAACTGCACCTGCCTTCGTCCCCGTACCTTCATCAAGCGAACCTATTGCAGATTTTGGACAGCAATTACAGAATTCATCATCAACAAATATAGAGGTAAAAGATCCACAAAATCTTGATGATCCTGCTTTGTGGGAAGTAAACGAGGAATTGCGCGAATACTTTGCGCTGCACAGTATTAACCAAAATGACGATGGGGATTTTTCCAAATCTATGAGACAATATTCTGGTCAAAACCGGTATTTGAATAAAGCTTGTTTTTTCAAAAAACTTGTAAATGGCGAGGTAGTGAAGAGAACTCACCTTATTTATTCAAAATCGACAGGTTATGTATTTTGTGCTCCTTGCAAGCTTTATGGGGGAAAAACTGCTTTGGCAAACTGTGGTTTTAATGATTGGAAAAATTCTCATAAAATCCAAGAACACGATAAAAGTCTAGAACACAGGGAATGTATGAACAAATATTTAACCCGAATGAATGTATCTAAGAGAATTGATTCAAAGCTGCATGAGCAGCATCAAGTAGAAGTGAAGTACTGGAGAAGTGTTTTGATAAGGGTTGTTGAAGTAGTTAAGTATTTAACTTCTCGAGGGCTTCCATTTCATGGTGAAAATGAAACTTTGGGATCAACCAGTAATGGGAATTTTCTAGGTTGTATCGAGCTTCTCTGCAAGTTTGATCCTTTTATGGCTGACCATGTGGCTCGTTTTGGAAATAAAGGCAAGGGAGTGCCCTCATACTTATCTTCTACGATAGTGAACGAGTTTATTGTACTTTTAGCAGACCATGTGAAAAACAAAATCGTGTTAGATATCAAGAATGCTAAGTACTTTTCAATCATTGTCGACTCTACTCCCGATGTTTCCAACGTAGATCAGTTGACATTTGTCATTCGTTTTGTAGCATTTGACGGGTCACCTAATGAACGATTCATAACTTTCATCCCAAATAGTGGCCATAAAGGAGAAGACATGGAGAAGGCCGTAATGAATACCCTTGAAAGTTTGAACTTAAATATCAGTGACTGCAGAGGACAAAGCTACGACAACGCAAGTAATATGTCAGGGTGCTACAAAGGGCTAAGAAACAGAATTAAAGAGCAAAACCCACTTGCTCACTACATTCCTTGTGCAGCTCATTCTCTACAGCTAGTAGGTTCGGCTGCTGCTGAGAGTAGCGCTATTTCTGTTGAGTATTTTGCCCTTGAACAGCAAATTTACAACTTTTTTCATTCTTCTACACAAAGATGGGATACTCTCTTGTCTCATTATGATAAACACTCTTTGACAGTTAAAAGCCTTTCAAAAACTCGCTGGAGTGCAAGAGCAGACGCCAGTAAAGCTATGCACAAGTGCTATCAACAAATAGTCGCAGCTTTACAAGACATCAGTTCGAACGAAGAAGATAAAAAGGAAGTTCGACTTGAAGCCAAACAGCTGATAGAGAAGCTTCAGTCATTAGAGATAACCATCATGATTTGCTTTTGGAATGAAATACTTACTAAGTTTCAAGATGTCAGTTTACAACTTCAGTATGAAGATGGAGACTTAGATCAGACGGCACTTTTGTACGAGCTGTTAGAGTCTTCTCTGAGTTCATTAAGAAACGAGGAACAATTTTCCATTTTTGAAAGTAAGGCATCGTTAATGTGCAATTCTCAAGAATACAAACAAGATAAAAAAAGGAAAAAGAAACAAAAAATGCCTTTTGGGGAAAGCAAAGAGGGGCACACAGAGTTTGATGGACGAAAATCATTCGTGATAAATTGTTACTTCAAAGCTATTGATACACTCCTAGGACATCTAACAATGAGAAAATCGATTTATATCACACTGCGAGACTCATTCAACTATTTGTGGAATTTGAATCAAACTGATAGCACAATTTTGAAGGAAAAGGCAACCAAGTTAATGAATGAGTATTCAACAGACTTAGACGAATCATTTCCAGATGAGTGTTTGTATTTTCAGAGATTTTTAAAAGACAGCAACACATTCTATGAAGAGGAAAATGTATTGGCAGACAAATTGGCGAAAGAGAAAAAATGAAACCACCAGGTACTAAAGCCTACAGGCTACTGAAACATTTAAAAACTTTAAAACTTGAGTCTCTTTTTCCTAACGTGGAAGTTGCATTGAGGATCTTCTTAAGCATGGCGGTAACTAATTGCAGCGGAGAAAGGTCCTTTTCTGCTCTTACTCGAGTGAAGAATTTTTTGAGGTCAACTCTACGGCAAGAAAAACTACAGGCACTCGCTCTCTTATTCATTGAAAGTGACTACGTGCAGCTCGTTCCAATTGATGACTTGATTAATGCGTTCGCCTCATCAAAAGCACGGAAAAAAGACTTTAAGTAAGAAATATATAAATCGTCACAAGTAACTAAACTGTTTTGTTAATTGTAATTAAACTTTTTTTTTTATCTTCTAGCTCATTGTTAGGTATTGTAATTAAATGATTAATCACAAAGTATTATATCAATAATGTCATTCCTATAATCCTATGTAACATTTTTACTTGAATAAATAAGAGAAAGTTAATAAAAGTGTACATTAATTCATTTGAAATCCTTTTCAGTGATTTAAAGTAGAAAAAGTAGAGAAACTCAAACCATACGTATACAATAAATAACTATATTTATTGGATTTGGATTGTTTGAGTTTTCCTACAATTTAAAATTAACAAATATCTTATAAGAGCTCATCCAGAATGACTGAAAAAGTAATTTAAATACGTAGCTATTCAGTTTGCTCAGTAACATGGAAAACCATTTAAGTACCCATTATCATCCGTTTATACTTACGTGATAAAATGCACATAGTTTTAACACGTTCATAACATATGTATACAAATTCATGTAAACGTCTACTGTAATATAACTGTGATATATTTATGTTTGTCGTAAAAGACCAATGTTAAATAATTAGAAACCATACTTCTTTTTAAAAGATAAAATAATATTACCTAGACAACAATAGACCATCTTACATGATAAAATCAATGTTCAGCATCCTTTGCAAGTTTGCAGTTTATACGTTTAATAATCTTACTGTTTTTTTGTTTTAGAAATATTAACAAACGTAGTTATTTTAACCATTGAATTTGTAGTCAGGACAATACATTACAATTTGTATATAGTACAGCGCATTATTAAGACCTTTGAAAAAATATATATTTTATTTCCGAGCTTTTCTTTCTTCCTAAGAGAGTAAATTGGTCTTTTAATTGACGTATGTTGTTTTATATGACAAAATTTTAAATGGCCACTGCACCTCTAAGCCCTTTTAATTATTGAATCAAAAGAGAGAAGCTCGGTGGTGGGAGAGGGGCGCCAAGCCCAAGATAGCCTACGGGCGCCTAAATCCTTAATCAGGCCCTGGTCGTGACTAGTACAATTTATGAGTAACGCCATGAACGGAGAATTTATCTGTTTCATACCTCTACACTGATCGATTCATCTGTTCCAACCATCGATATATATAATACAACTGGATTGCCGGCTGAGTGGCAGGCACGCGGTACGATCGGGTAGGTAACCCGCACGACTGGTGGGACTCGTCAGGAGAAATTGCATTGAAAATCGCATAAGGCATACTTTCTTAGCGTTATTATTTAGAGTCCAAGGCACAATATAACATGCTACCATTATGGTATCATAATGTTTATACAACATACGTGGATATTTATTTACTCTAAAATAAATTGTTATAAGTAAAGAACGCTTTATTTAACGACAAACACTTTATTTACAGTACCACTTTAACACAGATGAATAGTATGTTAAAATATTTTATATACAATGAAAATTATCAATTTTTAACTTTTTATAGTCACTTACACTAAAACAGTCATCTTACAAGTTACTAAAGTAAGACATTTTAATTTAGTGTCTCGGAGAGTGTAGCTGGGATTTTCTGTGATCTGTCTAAGCATTTGACTGTGTATAAATTGTATGATAGAACCTGTCTCCTGGACCCTCGGCTAACTGGGACTGGCCCGGGACACCACCCAGCACTGGCAGTCGCCTGCGGCTGTTTCCTTAATGAGTCACTTACTGGCATCCCCACTAGGTGAATTAACTTTTTTCCCGGATCACAATTTTTGAATGTTTATCAAATATTTGAAAAGTACATTCAAAAATATGATTAACGATATAAAACTCTATATAAATTGAACAATATTGAGGTGGTCTGTTTATTTGTATAGTAACAGTAAGTTGGTTTTGTATAACGATATGACGATTAAATTACTTTGGAATTGACAACAATTCTAATAAAATAATTTTTAAACTAAGCTTATAAAATATTAGAGGTAACAATCCAGTTTCATGCGGAAAATCTGTATTTTGCGTTATAACGGTACTACCACTTGGAACATTGGTAAAAAAGCCTGAAAAGTTATTAAATCTGTAAATAAAAATGGTAAAAAAGATGCTGTCGGAGTATCTCCCAATGACTTTAATATTTTTTGTGTAAAATCTGTTGAGGAGATTTCAAGCAATATTGCCAAACCAACTGTGATCAGCTTGGATTTGTAGGTCTGTTGAACTCTCTGTCAATAATTTTGTTTTTGAAGAGGTCACTGTGGATGTAGTTTTAAGTATTGTTAAAAGGCTTAGTTGCTCAGATAGTGTAGATGTATATGACTTGTCATGTAATTTAATCAAAAAAACTATTGATAGTATAGTTGAACCTCTGACGTATTGTTTAAATAAGTGTATAAATGAAAGTGTTTTTCCAAATAAGTTAAAAGTATCCAGGGTTGTACCATTGATTTTACTATACATAGAACATAGTTCCATCCAATGTTAAATTTTGAGGCACGGAATATGGGAGCGACCGTGCTGCAACCTGTCGTCAATCAAGTTAAAGAGGTCGAATTGCCTCCAGTTTCGACTGTTCGGTTGCACAACCTGGGAACAGTAAAGGAAACTTATCACTCCCTCCCATTCTCTCTTCTTTCTTTTAAGACGCTCGTCCGGACTGTCGCCACTGCACCTGTCCTACTGTCGCCGATTAGCCTTGATAGTGGGTCAAAGTGGGATATTATTCCTTGCTGTGCTATGTCTTGCACGGAAAGAAATCGCGATCTTTTATTTAGGCCTTAAGGGTTTGTGATTATGAAAAATGTTAGGGGACATTTTTGTTGTTGTTATTTTATCAATGTAAATAACAGTGTGTTACAGATGTTTAGTTAAAACATTATGCACTATCTAAAATGATGTAAATACTACGTATTGTAAGTTTATTGATATTTTAAGTAATTGTATATTTAGAAGTAGCAAGAAAAATGGTGGTAGTTCTAAATTGTTAAAGGCTAAGTTGTTAAGTCCCTGAATAACACCAACATTTTATATAAGCACATACCAAACATTTTATATAAATTTGAGAGACGTAACAAATTATATAAAATTTCTACGAAAAGACCATATGACAGTTTTTCAAAATTATTTTGCAAAATGTACTAATAAATTAAATAATGTGATCAATTTTACAAAAAAAATTATTATTCAACATTATTAGAAAACTGTAAAGGTGATGTATCTGAGCAGTGGAAGGTAATAAATAACTTGACAAGTGGGTTTTCAAAGAAAATAGTTGAGCTAATTGAATTGCCAAACGGCGAAGTTATGCGTGAGCCTTACGTCATTGATAAGATAAACAATCACCTTATCACAATCCAGTCTAGCCGTCCAGACGTTGTACATTCCAATACCCTTCCTCCTTTACGTACGTTTTTACCACTTTTTAGATTAACCACTAAGATCATTATCCGATCGAGCCCCGGCCCGGAGGTGTCCGGAGAGAGTGTGTACTGTAGAAACTTTTAAGGACAACACAACATGAGTGTGCAAAGTTCTGCTTAAACACTGAAATTCAATTATAGTATTGGTTTTGTCTGTAGTATAGTAATAGTAAAAATAGCATAAATACACGCCCCCCCCCCATACACGTACAGTGGTAGTAACCCACCTGCCCACTCATACACATACAGTCGTAGTAATCCACCCACACACCCATACAAGTAAAGTGGTAGTAACTCACCCACCCACCCACCCACACACATACAGTGGTAGAATATTGATATTTCATTCCTATTGAATATTCTATATATTCAATTGATCCTATTGATATTTCATATCAATATTCATTCCTTATAACTCCAACAGATTTAAATGAAATTAAGAGTATTGTTAAGCTTTTAAAAAATAAAAAATTAACTGGCTCTGACCAAATTAATGTACATTTACTGAAAAATATAATTGATGAGATTGTTATCTGTATTCTCTATGGTTTTTGAAAAAACAATGATTAAAAGACTCCATAGTTATTTATCGAAGTTAAATTTTCTTAATCCACGTCAATTAGGTTTTATCAAAGGAAAGTCATCTGAGGATGCGTTATTAAAAGTATCAGAAATAATTTATAACAATTTAATTATTCATTAACTTATCATCTGTCATATAGTTCACATTTAATACTAGAATTAACCCTTTATATTATTGAAATCATTATTCACTTTTTATCAAGTAATTAAAGCTTCTTGTCAATATTGCATTGTATAATTATTGCTGTATTTTTAACTATAAATGAATATTCCTTTTTGTTTAAAAGTAAATTGAACTATTTGTCATAAATACCACAATATTAAAATCTGCTTCCGGGTCACGCCGTGGACAGTGAAATGTGTGTGGTAGGCCTACCGAAAGTTTTAATATTCGTTGTTTTCCTCTTGTGTGAACTGTGTTTGTTAACTTTTAATTAATTTGTGACGCATCCCACTTGGACTTATTTGTTTTCTTTAACCTGAAGATTCCGTCCGTATTCACGGCGAAACATGTAGTTGTTATCACCATCACACGCTGTGAACTGTTTGACGGAAGGTAAAGTAAACCTATTTTAGTCTATACCAGGATTGGCATTTTTTCTTTTTATTTGATATAAAGAGATGGAGATAAAGAGAAAATATTTGCTGTATTGATGATTCATAAATAGTGGCGTAGTCATAAAATGAAAAAGAAAAAAACATACACGCACACAATTCAGTTCTTCAGTCGCGTTGCCGAAAATCGTGTAATAGCCTACCTCACTCTCTGGCCGTTAACGAGTTGCGCGCAATCCTACCTGCGTTAATTGCGATGTCCCAAGAAGGCCCCAAACCAGTACTCGAGTTGCGCGCAATACCGATCTCAGGTAGTCTGTCCAGTCTTGGCCGCTCAAAAATGCAACTTAGACCTCAAGCTGTGCTATAGAAATATTTCCGTAAATATCACAATCCGCCAAAAATAACTTGAATTTTCACTATAGCACCAAACTTATACTACAAAATAAGCACATATCTGCTTATATTCTGTTACTATTAAATTACAATAATTTTTAAACATGTATAGCCTATATTACTCCCAACAGTTCTAGAGTTGAAGTGTTTGGTTATTAAAAAAAGGTCTCTGTTCTTCTACTTAGGATTAATTTATCTTATTTGAAAGTGTATGCTTATCATTAATACTATATATATATATATATATATATATATATATATATATATATATATATATATATATATATATATATATATATATATATATATATATATATATATTTGTTTCAATTTGAAACCATACTATTACAGTTCAAAATATACGCAAAACCCAAATTTACATATTATTTTTTAACTATATTATTGTTTATTTGTAATAGTTATTTGTTTATATAGTTTTGTTAGTTCTTGGCATTGTTTGTTCTGTTCATTCTCAGTTGTGTAAATAAGTCATATTCGAATTGTTATAATTAAAAACGCCACAGAGTGCGGCTATAGTTAATTTTGTTATTATTTAGACTTTGGTTACTTAAAATTAGTTATTTCTTATGTTATTGCTGGTCACGCTACTTGTGAAGTGTTACCAGTGTAATTCCAGACTGTCTTTTCCAGAGATTTTTTTTTTTTTTTTTTTACACTTTTATTTCTGGATCAATATTTTGCATATTATACACAGAAAATGTAACAGGTGGAATAATAACATTATCGGGTTCGCTCATATATGAGTCACCCTGTAACACGAATAACAATCAGTAAACAAAAAAATATATATAACATATTTAAGTAAGTTAAAAAAAAAAAAAACAAAAAACAAATAAGTGTTACATAGAGAGGCTATAAATCAGTCTATCATGTCTTGAGGAAGTCTGGCTTTCAAACGCCTGTGCAAAGTAGGTTCTCCAATGTGAAAGCTAGTAGCTCCTGGAACATTTTCTAAGTTTGCCATGAACTTACGACAACTTCTTTTAATAAAAGCATCAATGGTATCGAGTCCAAATTCTACATGCAGATGAGAGTTACGTATGTACCATGGACTATCAACTGCAATTCTTAAAACTTTGTTTTGGAAAATTTGAATCTTTTTCAGTTTGCCGGAAGAAATGCACATTCCCCAAACTGGACAGGCATACATAATTAACGGCCGAAGAATTGTTTTATATATTAAAAATGTACATTCTGGTTTTAAAGATGACTTTCTGTTTATTATAGGAAATAACATGGATAGACGTGCGTATGCTTGAGTGAGTTTGTTGTTTACGTGAAGATTCCAGTTTAATTTTTTATCGAGGTAGACACCTAAGTATTTTATGCCTTGATCATCAGGGTTCCAAGGAATTGAAGTATTTTCAATAGCAACTTCAGGTGGCAAAATATACTTCCTCAAAGAGAAAACCTTTGTTTCACATTTCAATGGATTTAACGATAGTCTTCAGCTTTTAAACCAATTGGTCAGAGATGTAACGCTTAATTGTAAAGAATTTACGGCCTGGTTGATGTCAATGTGCTGGGTAATAAGAACCGTGTCATCAGCATAAAGAGCGATAGTAGCCTGAGGAAGCTCAGGAATATCAGACATGTATAAATTAAAAAGAAGAGGTCCCAGTATTGAGCCTTGAGGAACACCTGCGCCTATTGGACGAACTGAGGAAAGTGTGCAGTTGAGTTTGACACAAAAAGTCCTATCAGACAGAAACGATTGCAACAAAGCTCTCAGATACAAAGGAAGTCCAAACTGATACAATTTATATAACAGGCCACCATGCCAAACCTTATCGAATGCACTTGTTATGTCCAAAAATGCTGCCGATGAATGAAGCTTCTTCTCAAATCCTTTACATATGATTTCATTGATTCGTAGAAGTTGATGAGATGTAGAATGCCTTGTACGAAATCCAAACTGATAAGGGGGAATGATATTAGAAGAATCCAAGTATTTTAGCAGTCTCTTCTGTATAATTTTTTCAAATAATTTTGATATTGATGAAAGGAGACTAATCGGACGGTAACTGCTAGGAAAATGTTTAGGTTTGTTGGGCTTGTGTATAACAATTATTTGAGCAAGTTTCCAGTTTTTGGGAAAGTAACCAACAGAAATACAAGCATTGAAAATAGATGCCAGTATTGAAAGTGCTTTGGTAGAAAAATTCTTCAAAACTATGTTAGGTACCAAGTCATGCCCTGGAGATTTTCTGTTGGGGAGATTTTTAATAATATTTTTAATTTCCGAGGGTGAGGTAAATTTCACAGGCTGCTCTGCACTGCTAGGGGTTGTGGACAAAAAATCCTCAACATTTCTGTTAGTTTCAAAATCATGAACAACATTAGGAATGAATGCATTCTCAAAAAAATCAGCAAACCCATTACTTTTTTCGGAATCACTTTCAAAAATACAATTATTTTGTTTTAGTGGAGGCACAATTGTTGGTGATTGTAAAAGCCTCTTTGTTGCTTTCCACATATTAGAATCACCAGGATCAATATCAGAAACGTAAAGTTTGTAAGAATTAATCCTATATTTATCAAGTTCGCTACGTACTTTACGAATTAGTTCATTTAGCTGCATCTTTAAGTGAGGGTATCTGTATCTCTGCCACTGACGTCTCACTCTATTTTTATATCTAATTAATTGCATAATTCTCATGGGAGGATGAAGAAAAGTGTTTCGTGTAGGGGGAAAAGTCCGGATAGTTGCATTTTTGACTGATATTTGTAAACACTCTGTAAAGTCTTGAACTGCTCTGTCAATGCCATTTACTGAATATAAGTCCGTTGGAACTTTCATGCGATTGTCGAATTCGGCACAGAAGGTATCCCAATCGACTGGACCGTTTATCAGTCTGGGAATTTGCGGAGAAAATATTGGTTGTATGAAAAAACTTACAATAATAGGGAGATGGTCAGAATCAAGTTCGCTGATTACTTGTTGTAGAATAGGAGCTCCAAAGTTTTTATGAAGAGTAATGTCCAATATATCGGGATGGAAATTGTTTTGCCAAGGGTAATGAGTGGGTTCAGACGGAGCTGAAATATTTATATTTGTTTCATTCATAGCACGTAACAAGCGAACCCCATTCGGGTTAGTTACCCTACAACCCCAAAATTGATGTTTACAATTTAAATCTCCTAAGATAAGAGTTGGAGTGTCACCATGACTTAAATTTAAAAGATCTTGTTGGTGAAAACGTCGATTGGGTGATTTGTACACAGAAATAACATTACAAGACTGGTCATTTTGCAAATTAATTTTGATACCAACAGCTTCAGCTGAAATAAGATTTGGCAACAGTATATTGTGATGATTAAGGTTTCTTTTTATAAAAATTGCCACTCCACCAGAAGCATTGGGTGCATTCCTGTCTTCTCTATAAATAAAGTATCCAGGGATTTTAAAGGGCTCATTTATTACAAAGTGCGTCTCAGTGATGCAGGCGACATCGACGTTATGCCGAACCATGAACTCTGAAAAAATATTCTTCTTTCTCTTTAGGCCATCAGCATTCCAGTTTAGGATTGTTAAGTTTTGTATGATGCATGTTCTAGGGTGCATTTTTGAACAGTGAAGTAATAACATTAGATATAATCTTTTTAATGATAGGCATGGCTGACTTAACTAAATCTAATATTAGTTGTTCTATATTAGAGCCACTCTCAACTACCTCGTTAGCTGCAGTTTCAGTAGTGTCGTTATTAAAAACACTGAAATCAGTTTGGTGATGCAAATTTGTTGACGTCTTCTTAGTTGCTTGAGCGTATGACTTGGAAGTTGCTTGAGGGCGGGCTTGTGAGGGTTTTATTCCAATTCCAGTGTTTTCGGTACTGCGCTTTTCATCAGTGCTCCTAGTAGATGAGTGATGGGTGAGTCCAGTAACGTTGCTTTTAGTCTTTTGCTGTATATCTTTATAGTATTTACAGCCTTTGAAATTGGCCGAATGATTCTCCCCACAGTTTACACATACAGGGGGGTCAGTCTTCTTCTTCGGACAAGCAGAGTAGAGATGTTGGCCAGTACACTTCACACATCTGGGATCGAGCTTGCAAAAATTTTTCGTGTGACCATAACGTTGACATCGAGTACACTGGGGCACATTTGTAGGCTTCCTTTTAGGCTCAACATGAACAACAGAGTAGCACAGTCTATTTAATTCAAATATAGCTTTTCCAGATTCATTGTTTTCTAACGAGACTGCACAAATAGGGAATGGAATTTTTTCCTTGTTAAATAATCTATTTACAGTGAGAACCGGATAGTTGTGAGAGATTAACTCATCCTGAATTTCCTCTGGAGAAAGAGAGCAGGGAACGTTTTTAATTACGACTTCTAATTTTCTGTCTATTTTTGTCTGAAACGTATGGTATTTAACATTTGATTCGTCGTAAAATTGTGTCAGTTTTCTAAAATCATCTATGGTCAGAAGATTAATTTTCAAAGATGAGCCTTTGACTTCAGTGGTAAACTCACAAGTAATTACACTTTTAATATCTTTGACAATTTCCTGATGATTGTTAACATCGTGGACAAAAATAGGTGGAGGTTTAACAATTTTATGCGATTCACTTGTAACATCAGCCATCTCATTTTCATCATTATTAGCAAAAGAGTAGTTGTGGTCTGATAGTGGATTAAATTTGTTTTGATCACACAGCTGATTAGTATCTAAGACATACCTTTTAGGCTGTAGATTTACACAATTGTTGACTGTTTTTCTTTTTGGTGGTCTTAAGAAATCTTGATCAATGTTTTCATTTGATTCTGTAGTGTTGGGCGTTAAATCACATGATTTAGGCTTGTTGACAGAAGATTGGGAAGGGAAAATAAACACTGGCTTAGCCATTATTGTTTTATGGTTATGCTTAGGTAAGCAATGTTTAAACAAAGACCCCTTCGTTATTTTAACAATAACTGGGTGAAATCAACACAAAAACACAAAATAGGTATTCAATATCACTAATATTGCAATTAATAACAAAAAAAATAAACTTTTAACACAATTAAAACTCTAAAAAAACCGAGCGCGAAAAATAGTTAACTATTACACTTATAATGCAACAGCTGATCATTGTGACAAACGACTGAAATTATTCATGTTATGTTATATGTTATATGTTATATGTTTCCAAGATGACAAAATCAGGATTTCATTTTTCTGTAACAACTAAAGTGTGACAATATCTGAATTGATTTTGGGCTTGAGTTGGATAAAAAAAACAAACAATAAAATGGAAATATTTTTTTTAATATTTATTATTTTGGTGTACGGTACTAGACTAACAATCATCGCATATCCTTTGTTTTTCCTGTAACGTTTTAAGTACAGCTCGCACGTTTTGTTATTGGACCATCTCCTAACTCTCATTAGTGATTTAAGTTATCACCGTAATACTATATCCTAATTAATCTAATGTGTAGCTAAATAAGTGTAAATAATATAAGTTGTTTGACTTTTAGTCATCTTTTTAACCGCAGATGTTTAATATAAGTATGTTTGCCATTCATTTAAATATTACTATTAAATTACAATAATTTTTAAACATGTATAGCCTAGATATTACTCCCCACAGTTCTAGAGTTGAAGTGTTTGGTTAGGTCCCTGTTCTTCTACTTAGGATTAATTTATCTAATTTGAAAGTGTATGATTATCATTAATACGATATATATAATTATTTCAATTTGAAACCATACTATTACAGTTCAAAATATGCGCAAACCCCAAATTTACGTATTATTTTTTAACTATATTATTGTTTATTTGTAATAGTTATTTGTTTATATAGTTTTGTAAGTTCTTGGCATTGTTTGTTCTGTTCATTCTCAGTTGTGTAAATAAGTCATATTCGAATTGTTATAATTAAAAACACCACAGAGTGTGGCTATAGTTAATTTTGTTATTATTTAGACTGTGGTTACTTAAAATTAGTTATTTCTTGTGTTATTGCTGGTCACGCTACTTGTGAAGTGTTACCAGTGTAATTCCAGAGTGTCTTTTCCAGAGCAATTGAAAATATAAATAAATTGCAGTTCATCCATACTTTCACATCTAGTAAAATAATAGTATGAAAACAGATGTGTTAACTTTAATTATATTTACCTTAGAATACTTTTTACAACGGTCTGATTCAATCAATGTTATAAAACGGTATTTTTTAAAGGGGGACATAAACAAAATTTACAATAATTTCACAACCCGATTAAAATAATGAAAATTGAATCTAAATAATCAGTAGTCTAGTTATATTCTATCACGATAATATTTCCTAACCAATTGCTATTGACATTGAGATTGTTTTTCTCAAGAAGTAATAATAGAGTCACAACTCTTCTTGATTCCGAAAAAAAATAAAAACTGACCATTCACCAAACAATGAAATATTTTACAAACAATCATGCAATTACTTGGAACCAAATAATATGTTAATGCTTCAGACAGTAATAATAAAACATATGCATATAATAAAATTAAAAATAATGCTATTTTAAATTAAATGCCATACACAGATTGTCTGAATCAGGCCATAAGATGAATGCTATTTGTATCTTGTATAGAAGTAAATTAGTGGTTTTGTTATGATTTTTTCTAACCCTATCATGAAATTTGAATCTCATTTGGGTTTTATATTTTGACCAGTATTATTCTATATAAATATCATAGGCCTATTTCAATATTTATTTTGTCAAATTAATAAATAACGTCACAGTTTTTTAATATTTCACTATATTATATATTCCTGGAATATTTGCAGATTAATTTCATAATTGAAAGGAGAGTCATTGATTGGATTTGAAAAAAATTTATTTTTTAATCGATTACCGAATATGAAAAACTAATGATTGAGTAAAACAGTCGATTTAATCACCTAATCGATGGTTAAAATGCAATAAATAAAGATTTTTCAGATGGGCTAAATAATATGAAAATGTTTACTTAAATCAGCAGTAATTATCGCCAGCATTGCCGATAATTTAGCGGTCTATTCAAGTGTGTCTATTTACCACGGTGTGTTAATCATATAAATCAATAATATGGTGTTTTAACTTATTCAGTTATAAATATTTCTTTATTCAATATGAGTGTCAACTGAGTTTTACTGTAATAGTATTAACACAGTATTCTTTATTATTCGAAAGAGATGCAAGCAAATATAAAAACAGAGAACCCGGATAAACGTTGGCCATATGGAATAACGTAAACAATTATCTAAGCAGGACGTTGTTTGTGTGTGGGACCTGAGGAAGGAGAGGGCGGGGCGGCTGTCTGGAGAATGGGTTAAGAGGAGGGAAGTGAGACAGAGACGAAAGAGCGTGCGAGAGAGAGAGAGGAAATAGGGCTATGCGCAGCGCAGCGCAGCGTGGGGCCTTAAAACAGTTTTGGGGCCTCGCCACAACTCTCCCATATGGATGGAGTATCTCTTTATATAGTAAAATCAATGGTTGTACCTATATACAAGAATGAGGACAGAAACTCTCCAGCCAGCTATCATTGACACCAGTTTTTTCAAAAATTTTAGAAACTGTATTATATTCTCAAGTATGTAATTATCTGGACCAAAATGATTTAACCTGTCAGCAACAGTTTGGTTTTAGAAAGGGAAGGTCAACAGTTGATCCAGGCACGGATTTAAGGGGGGGGGCGATGGGGGCGATCGCCCCCCCCAAACGGAAAAAAGCAAAAAATGTACCTACACGCTTAGAATAAAATGTTAATAAAATATTTGATTTACCGTCATGAAAATAACATTAGTAATTGTTACCGTCTTAATAATATTACAGTATATATATATAATATTCGGATGTGTAGTCTGAGTTTGTAGAAAGGAGAATTTCCGAGTCGTCGGTTGGTAATTGGTAGGCCTATATATTTTCGCCGGCAACACTGCGTGTCTAGCGCCGACGTAGTGGCGAGATGCCGAGACACTGATTGACAGACGACATTGATTTGATAGTTGAGTTATTATATTAATGGTTGTGTAATGAATGTGTTAAATGTAACTGTAAATTTTAACAATACAACATTCCAATGGAATCCATTTTATTATTTAATAGTTGTGATATTAAATGTATATACTTAAATGCTATTTCGAAGTTGTTTTATTTATGCCAAACTTATTTTCGATTACAGAACTTAGGTATTCTTCTATATTTAAACCCTAAAACACCCCCCAAACTGCTAAAAACAATACTTCTAGGACGTTAAAATAGCAAAAATTTTCCGGGGGAGGACCCCCGGACCCCCCGCCTTGCTGGGGGGTATTCCAGACCCCCCGGCAGGTTCGCCCCCCCCCAATTCACTGCTCTGGATCCGTGCCTGGTTGATGCCATGGATTCACTAGCAAGGGAAGTAATGAAAACATTTCAGGGAAAGGGATTTGCTCAGGCCACCTTCTGTGACCTCAGCAAGGCCTTCGATTGTGTGGACCATTCTATTCTGCTAGAGAAATTAAGTCATTATGGTACCTGTAATTATTCTAGTGTTAAAATATTTAAATCATTTCTTGAAAATCGAAAACAAATAGTGTGTATAGGTAATGAAAGGTCAGGTATCTTAGATGTCAAACAAGGTGTTCCACAGGGTTCCGTGCTCGGGCCTTTACTTTTCACTCTGATGATAAATGATCTTCCATATTTTCTAAATTGTCATTCAATATTGTATGCTGACGATACAACGTTTTTTCACAGTAGTAATGATTTCAACAATCTTAAGAATCTAACAGAAAGCACTTTGCAGCAGGCATCTGTCTGGTTTCGAGCAAATGGCTTTTTGTTAAATGAAAGCAAAACACAGCAAATGTACTTTAGTTTAAGAGATCATGATTGTCAAGGTGATTTATCTAGTGCTAAATTTTTAGGTGTACATATTGACAACAAGTTATCATGGGATCCACACATAAGATATATTTCTGGTAAAATTTCTAGAGTAATTTTTTTGTTGAGAAGTCTGAAAAGCTACGTGCCACATAAATATGTTAGATCTGCCTATTTTGCCTTTTTTCAGAGTATTATTGCTTATGGAATTCTGCTCTGGGGTAATAGTTCACACATTCAGGAAATACTGGTTCTACAAAAAAAGGCTATTAGAATTATTACAGACTCACACATTTTGGAACACTGCAAACCCTTATTTATTGAACTTCAATGTCTAACCGTAATTAACTTATACATCTACCATGTCTTGCTGTACACAAAACACAATCTACACACCCATAACCTAAGAAAAGAGATACATTCACATGATACTAGAAACAGCAACAAAATAAATATACCTTTTCAAAGATTGACCATGTCTCAAAAGAACTATGAACTGTTAGGTATAAAATTGTACAACAAACTGCAATTAGATTTGACCCAGTTACCTGAAAAATTGTTTAAGACTAGGCTATATATGTTTCTTGTAAATGAACCTTTCTATTCTATATCAGAGTACTTTGACCATGTTTTCTAGATTAATAAGATTTGTGTTAATATTTCCTTTTGTGCGATTAGATGTTTGTTTATTTCTTATGTCTTTTTGTTGTATTATTCAATGTATATAATGTATTTTCTATTCATTGTATATAATGTATTTTTCTCTATTATTTAACACTATTATAACCATTAGTTATTAACCATTTAGTTGTAAGAACTTGACTTTGTCCATTGCTGTAAAGGCTTAACGACAATAAAATATTTATTTATTTATTTATTATTGGACTTTCGCAGCAGAAGTCTGACTCATGGTAGCTAATCTATTTCTGAAAAATGCTTAATCAACTGCTTACGAGTTTCTAGGGGTGAGGGTAGTTTTCAGTTCAAAGTGAGTGTTGGCCACAGTAACAGCGTGGTAAATTAAATAGCCACTGTGTTTTCATTTAATATTTTAATTTATATGTATGAAAAATATAATCAAAACCATTAGTATCCTTCAGTGATTTTGAAAAGAGGGCGGAAAAAAATTAAATTAGTATCTTGAATTATTATCTTGATTAAGTGGTTGTGAAGATATTAAACTTTTATTATTTATAATAATTCCCTAAGTAACATAACATTTTATGTTTTGATAAACTCACTACTAACTGTATGCACGTTGTCCTATGCTTTTCTTACGGGAAATTGGTAAAATTTTGATTACCTGTTCTATTTACTAACATTTGGTACATGGGTTCTTAATAATCTTATTAAGTAATTATTTTCGCATTGATGCCCCCCTATTCGCAGCAAACTTGTAAAATCTACATTATGTATATTTTAAAATTTTCTTATGTAAGTTTGTATAATATTCATTGTTATTATGTAAATATTGTGCCTTTGTCATTATTATTTAAGATATGTATATCACTAACATTTGGATAAAATTTGGTACATGGTCACATGGATTCTTAATAATCTTATTAAGTAATTATTTTCGTATCGATGCCCTATTCGCAGCAAACTTGTAAAATCTACATTATGTATATTTCAAAATTTGCTTATGTAAGTTTGTATGATATTCATTGTTATTATGTAAATATTGTGCCTATCATTGTGCCTTTGTCATTATTATTTAAGATATGTATATGATGTGCTTTTGGATTATTTTGTTAAAGTTCATGTGAAAAGTGAAAGTTGTAAAATATTGATTGAATTATAAATATAATGTGCTTAAAAGTAGGAATAGTCTTATTTTTCAAATCCTTGTCAATTTTTAGATTCACATTGGTAAAATGGCCTATGATATTAATGTTTACTCAATAACGCAGTGTTTGGCTTTATTATTCTAACTCAGTAAACTTGCAATAATTTACTTCTCAGAAATATTTTAGCCACCATGAGTCAGACTTCCACTGCAAAAGTCCAATGTTCCAAGTGTTGGTACCATCAGGGCCGCATTTAGCTTCATGACACCCTTAGGCCGGCCGGGTTCCGCCGCCCCCTCCCCCCCCAACGTTACATCTGTCTCCTACGTGCAATTTTGGTAATATGAGACACGTAGAATAGGAACCGTATATGAATCTATTATCAAGCAAAAATATAAGTTTATTTTAAAAATTTATCTTTAGAACTACTATTTTTGAATTATTTTCTTTACACTTGTATCGACATTTTTATTGTAGACCTATTATCGGTAAAGTTTATATTTTCCCTTTTATCGAACTTCCATAGGAACGATTTACTTATTTTATTATTAAAACATTTGAATTATTTGAAATAGGTACATAATATGATTTATTGTCTATATTATCCTAAAATACTCAACTTATAAAAATGATTAATTAAAAATGTATAATAAACGATAAAAATTGTTGTGTAATTGTATATTTTACAATACTTATTTTTACATGACATCTAGTATCTAATGAATAGTAATAGGAAATAAGTCCTTCTTTATTTCTTGAGTCCCCATCCAAAATACTACACGGCTTCACATCGTGTGGTGACTTTTTCTGTGGAGTCATTTTCTATTGAAGTTAAAACGGATAAAATTTCATTCCATGACTCTCTAAGGCCTTGGCAAGCATTGTCCCTGGCCGACCACCGAGTAGTTGATAGCTTTTTTTAGTGTTTTCCTTTATCGATCTCGACTATCAAACGTTATCATCTTTTTGTTGAGCTTGTAAAAAAAATATAGCTCTTGAAGGATCATAAAAAAATTACAAGCTGCACTACAAGACTGCCACTGATGTCCCAACTAAATGTAGTGAATGACCTGCACATGGTATAAACATTGCCAAATGGGCAAGCTCTTTTACCTTAGCTTGCAAGCCATTATAGAGTCCAGCCATATTCGAGGCATTGTCGTAAGACTGCCCTGGACAATCACTGATAGTGATATTAAAACTATTCAATTCTGTTAGTACAGCATTGCATTTGTTCTGCTTTGTATCCAACGGAGGGGATAAATGTGAAAAATCGTTCACTTGGAGAACCATCAGAGAGAACATATCTGAAAATAAGTGTTAGCTGGTCAATGTGAGATACATCAGGCACAGAGTCAACTACAATGCTAAAACATTTGGCTTGTTTTAACTCCTCACATATTTTATTCTTCACTTTCACAGCCATTTCATCACATATAATAGATGATAAGTAATTTGTGTGACCGGAGCCAGGATGTCCATGCCTTGAAATATGTTTTGCCAAGAAAGGGTCAAATTCAGCGATTAATTCCAAAACCATCAAATAGTTTCCATTCCATTGAGAACCTATTATATTATTGTCCTCCGTGAGAGGCAGACCTCTTGAAGTAAGAAACCTAATGGCAGCAACTAAACGGGTTAAAATATTGCGCCAGTAAATGGTTTCGTCATCAAGTTGTGCCAAAAGTCTTGAATATATCCAATTGAAAGCAATGCTTCTTGCTTTTAAATCAATGATTGACCATACACACGCCCAGCCGCCAACCTACCAGTGATCTCAAATTGAGAACCGTAAGACCGGGACGTCTGACACTAAAGTATTATCAAACTGGGAGTGCGGCTGGACTCCAGATAGCTAAATGGCGTTTAGCCGCACTCCCAGTTTGATAATACAAATACTATAGTATGGTTGATATACCACACGCCGACACTGCATTGGGTTTAATAAATGAAATATATATTTATGATAACCCCAGTAGCGAGTGATTGCTATGGTGTTTTGCAGCTTATCATAGTATTGATATTTATATTTTCGGGGTTTTCTATTCACATTTTACATTTATAAATTTATTTTTATATCAATGTTAAATGGAAATTTGCCGCCCCTCAATATTTGCCGCCCTAGGCCACGGCCTACTCGGCCTTATTGGAAATACGGCCCTGTACATGGATTCTTAATAATCTTATTAAGTAATTATTTTCGTATCGATGCCCTATTCGCAGCAAACTTGTAAAATCTACATTATGTATATTTCAAAATTTGCTTATGTAAGTTTGTATGATATTCATTGTTATTATGTAAATATTGTGCCTATCATTGTGCCTTTGTCATTATTATTTAAGATATGTATATGATGTGCTTTTGGATTATTTTGTTGAAGTTCATGTGAAAAGTGAAAGTTAAAATATTGATTGAATTATAAATATAATGTGCTTAAAAGTAGGAATAGTCTTATTTTTCAAATCCTTGTCAATTTTTAGATTCACATTGGTAAAATGGCCTATGATATTAATGTTTACTCAATAACGCAGTGTTTGGCTTTATTATTCTAACTCAGTAAACTTGCAATAATTTACTTCTCAGAAATATTTTAGCTACCATGAGTCAGACTTCCATTGCAAAAGTCCAATGTTCCAAGTGTTGGTACCATAGATTTTTCTAGTGAAACTCGATTGTTACTTCTAACCCATGTTACTCATAAGCTTATTTAAAAAAATATTTTATTAGAATTGTTATCAATTCGAATGTAATTTAATCGTCATATCGTTACACAAAACCAACTTTATTGTTACTATACAAATAAACGGACCACCTCAATATTGTTCAATTTTTATCGAGTTTTATATCGTTAATCTTATTTTTTTATGTACTTTTCAAATATTTGAAAAAAATTCAAAAATTGTGATCCGGGAAAAAAAGTTAGTTAACCTAGTGGGGATGCCAGTAAGTGACTCATTAAGGAAACAGCTGCAGGCGGCTGCCAGTGCTGGGTGGTGTCCCGGGCCAGTCCCAGGTAGCCGAGGGTCCAGGAGATTCTTTGCCTACAAAGAAAGAGAATGAGAATGTGGAGCTACTTGACATAAGAATTATCAGAAGATATCATCATACTTCTCATGGTCTACACCTCTGAAGTACCAGTGGACAACATCTACTTGCTGGACTTATTGTGGGAAGACTGGCCACCTTTCGAGCTAGCCGTCCTCCATACGTTGGAGGTTCAGAATGTTACCGACTTTCAGCTCCAACCCTCTGTACTAGTATACGAGAACTCAGGACTCTCTTCAAAAGACAAGAATCAGACTGCTGTTGAATCTTCGAATATCGCCAATCACCTTGTCTTACAACACGTATGCTGAGGCTACGAAGCTGATGACATCTTCAAAGACTTTTAGTTCGTATTTTTTTAGGCGTAATGGAGGAGGTGCAGAGGAATTAGTGTCAGATGTCAAAACTTCAAACAATTAGCAACACTAAAAAAATAATCATTTCAACATTCCCAATTTTCCATTAAAAACAATGTCTATAATCCATCATAATTCTCAAAGTGCTACAAACTTAGACAAACCTAGACAAAAAAGTGCTACAAACCTTAATAGTTTTTAAGGTAAAATTTATATTATCATAATAACATATGACACTATTCTTGGTATACTATGCAAACTTCAAATGAAGAATATTTGAATTGAATTGGAAAAAAGCCCTGGCTGTTGGGCTATTAATAAATTGCCCTTTCTGAGGAACAGTCGAACTCAGATAGTAACAAGACTACACTCATCCACACTCATCCTAGACTCATCTAACCATTCATATTCGCCTTAAAATACCAACATCTTTGTGTCGGCGTCTCATATATAAATAAAAAAAATAAATAAATAAACAAGGTTGAGAGCTGTCACTATTATGTGAAGAGCTCAAACCAGATGTTTTTGTTGTCTCAGAACACAGCTTTACTCAAGATGCAATAGGTATCTTCAAAATACAGAACTATCATTTGGATAACTCCTTTCACAGTAAAAAACACAAAGGGGTGGTGTGGCGATTTTTGTGAAAGAAAACATCAAATTTGACCAATTCATAATTAATAATGCTGATGAAATTGACTTTGAAGTCAGTGGTGTGAACATTTAAAAAAATTCATCTGGGAAAATATGTATAATCGGATTGTACAGATCTCCTAGAGGCTGCACAGACACATCTTTTGCAAAATTATAATTTCTTTTGTTTTTTATAAAGCCAAACTTTAAACAATTCATCATAATTGGCGATTTCAATATTAATGATTTAGACCACATCAACCCTCTTACCCAGTGGCTGTGGGACATTCTAGATTCTTATGGTTTGGAATGGGCAGTGAACTCGCCGACAAGGGTGACTGCTATGTCGAGCACAGCCATTGATAATGTTATCACTAACATACAGACCACTTCAACTTCTGTTATTGACACTGCCATATCCGACCATTTTGCACAGGAGGTGGTTGACCTGGGGATGGTATTGGATTATGAACATCTAGCCAAAACACGCAAATGAGTCACACGACCAAGAAATATCAGCCATCTTAATCAGAGTTTTTAATAAAGTCCTGATCATTTTTAAATAACATACACTCCTTAGACGATGCTTTTAGTGCTTTTGATCAGTGTATAACATCTCAATTGAATGCCAGTTGCCCTTTTTTAACAATGAAACGTAAAACTACAAACCAGAATAATGCCTTGATTACCAAGGGCATTCTTATATCAAGGCAAAGAATAAAGTTCTATATACAGACAATCGAACAATTACTGTTTTAATCTATTTTTCAAAAATTACAGAAAAATGTATCGTCAAGTCATATAGGCAGCAAAATTCTATGAGGTTGAGCGTAAATTAAAAGAATCTGAAAATGTTTCGAAAACGGCATAGAACATAATAAACACAACAATAAACACAAAGTCTTCAAACATTTCAAAACCAATTAAACAGCAAGGTTTAGCAAACCCCAGAAGAATCGACTAAGGAGTTCAAAAACTTCTTTTCTTCTGTAACCATCCCAAACTCATCTTTCACAACTATCAACTCCCAGAGTAATCTTTCATATCCAGTGATGTCCTCCATGGTGCTAAGTCATGTTGCTGAGGCGGAGGTAGAGTCTATTATTCAGAAACTACATACAAAGCAATCCAATGATATCAATGGCATGTCTGTGTGGTTGTTTAAACAATGCTACAGGCATATTTTAAAACCACTCACAAAATTTGAACTTGGTGTATTTTCGTCAAAAATGAAATCAGCTAAAGTTATCCCAATCTTTAAAAAAGGCGATACTTATCTCATATACATTATTTAGCCCCTGAGCTGTTCAATCAAATTGTAAGAGAAAATCACTTACTTATTCCGTCGTACAGCTCCTGTGTGAATAGTATATTCAGAACATGTTTCACCGTAAGTACGGCATCCTCAGCTGGTCATCGAGTGAAGATCAATCCACCTAATGGGTTTAGTCACAAGATAAAATTACACAAACACAAAGTACATATACATAATTAATACATTTAAAACTCGCACGTACGAACACTAACGACGGGCCAGTCATGACTGTAACACATCACTTTGTCTGCAGTACAAAGTGATGTGTTACAGTCATGACTGGCCCGTCGTTAGTGTTCGTCCGTGCGAGTTTTAAATGTATTAATTATGTACTTTGTGTTTGTGTAATTTTATCTTGTGACTAAACCCATTAGGTGGATTGATCACTCGATGACCAGCTGAGGATGCCGTACTTACGGTGAAACATGTTCTGAATATACTATTCACACAGGAGCTGTACGACGGAATAAGTAAGTGATTTTCTCTTACAATACTTATCTCATCAGCAATTATTGACAAATCTCAATACTACTTGTTCTAAATAAAGTATTTGAGAAACAATTATATTACAGTAGGCCTAGTTTTAATGTAAAACATAAGCTTGTACATTATGTAATGAGTCCAAAATTAAAATTCAACATTCTTAAAACTAAACTGCAGTACAGTGTAACATATTAAAGCCCAGTTCTCACGGCCAGTGTTTTCGCAGACATCAGGCGGTCCGATGTCGGTACACCGATTGCGTGTCACCTGTGTATCATCAGACAGGACCGTTCCAACAGCCTGTGACCTGTGTAGGCGTAATCTCCGACCACAAGCCTTTGTAATGCCGTCTCTTTCCTCATATTGTACGGGACCTGGGGTTCAGGCAACCCCAGACGGCCTGTCCGTATGTCAGGCATACACAGGTGAGCTGTTCCAACGACCTGTTTTTGGTAGACGGAAGACGAGGCCTTATGGATGGCAGGCTGTTGGAACTAGGCTTATGTGGGCTAGACAGCTGGAGAGGGGAATTATTGTCTTCCAGACGGATAAAATATACAGCAACTGTCATATCATAGCGCAACGAACCCAGACACTGGCGAATAACAGAACCCGGCGGAAAATAGGGTGATGGACAATCAGGTTTTCACTGTACTTTCACTTAACAGTGTACTTTTTTAGCAGCAAGTATTTCTTATTATGTTTAGCAAATTGCCAGATGGCCGAAAGGGAACATTTTGAATACCTACTTTGAAATTAGTTACTAAGTACTCACCTCAACTTGTAAAAGGTAATGAATTTGCCGGCAATCCGAAGCCCTAAGTGGCTAGGGCTTCGGATTGCGGAGGGCAAGGTCCAAAGTTCGAATCCTCTCCTAGCCAATGGTCGGTACTTCACTCGTTAATCAAGTTCACGGACAGGCTTGCAAACCCACGTGAACTGGCGAGTGAAATTTTGTTTATAAATTAACTAGCAGAAAGTACCCGTGCTTCGCTACGGATTATGATTAAGGAACACTTACATTAGGACCTATGTACGGGTTGTGTATTTTCACCGAGGAACGAAATAATTAATTGTTAGTAACTCGAGTACATCTGCCCGTTGGTTTACCAGAATTAAAATTAAGAAAATGAGTCTGGCGTATCCAGTCTCGCCACGGGGAGGCCGGCAGGTAGAGACCATATTTACAACTTATTTCCAAAAAAAATAAAAAATATATATATATAACATTTAATTAAAAACACCGGGTAGTGTTTGGTATTCTTAAGTTTAGAGTAGACATAAACTAAGGGAGCGAGACTCAGGTCTCTGTAGTATCACGGAAAATGAAGGCGCTACTTTTTAATTAATTAATATTACCAACCCACCGTGGGAAAATTCCCTCCCTAAATTCCCCTCAAATTCCTAAATTTCCCTCCAAATTCCCACATCATACTATATAAAATGACATTTTTTCA
>JAQJVL010006851.1:0-26841 GCA_035578905.1 Stictocephala bisonia | reverse complement strand
AGGGTTCAAGGCGAACATAGCTCGGCACCTCAAGACATGTGGAGTAGCAAAACCTCCCACCCGGGAGCCCCAACGTCCGTGCCCGGCTTGCGGTTCTCTCATCACCCTCTCTAATAGAACCCGCCACCTCAAGGCGTGCAGCCCCGCTCACCTGAAGAGGAAGGCGGATGAGCCTACACCACCGACTTTCAAGATCGCCCGCTTGGATCAACCCTCGACCTCCGACGAGCAGACGCCTAGCACCTCAACCGAGACTCGACCCTCCATCGTCAACGCCATCCGATCATCCATCGTATCGACCTACAATTCTATCAAGAATGCCGTAGGCGACCTCATTGGACCGAAGGAGCTTCACATAGAAGAGATTGAGAAGGCGTTCAAGGGAAGGCTCAAGACCTACCAGGTTGAGAATAAGCCGGGATTTAAGGATCCTATCCTATTCTTGGAGCGTTCGAGGGAGCTGACTGCGAGCAAGATAGAAGAAAATTGCCGCGTGCAGAACGTTAAAGTCAACTTTCTACTCTTTATCGAGTACGAGAAACCGACCGGAGACAAACCCCAGCGACAAGAAATGAATTTTAAAACAAAGAACGAAGTCGTTTATTCTACCACCAACATTCTGGACTACGTCAAGGGAGCAGAAGCAAATCTGCTGAAGGAGATGGACGAGTTCTACAGCAAAGGCTCCGGTTGGACTCTACGTCGGATCTTGCACTTGGAGCTCAGAATCAGCCACTACAAACCTCTGCGAGGATCGACCTACATGGACCTACCCAAGAACATTCAATACAAGAGGTCCGTTGTGAATGTACGGAACAACGACAACAAGTGCTTCCTCTGGTCCATTCTCGCCGCTCTCCATCCCGTGCCAGAGAATAATAATCCACGCATGGTTAGTCACTATCTCCCATTCGAGCACGACTTTGATCAGCAACTGCGAGGAATCGACTTTCCCGTCAGTCTCGAGCATGTCAAGCTGTTTGAGAAGAGAGTGGACTTTTCAATCAATGTATATGCGTACGACGATGACAACAAGTATACGATATACCCCCTGATCGTGACGGGCCTGGAACGTCGATTGCACATCGACCTCCTTTATATGAAGAACGAAGAGACGTCCCACTACTGCTTCATTAGGAATCTCAGCAGGCTCACACGTAGTCAGATCACAAAACATGAAAGCATGAGCTGGATATGTCGCCGCTGCCTCGACCACTTCACCTCCGAAAGAATCCTAATCGAGCACAAGAAAGACTGCAGAGAGTTTGAAGCTGCAAGAGCAATCATGCCCAAGGAGGGCAGCGTGATCGAGTTTAAAGACGGCAACGCCTCCATGAGGGTTCCCTTTGCCGCATATGCCGATTTCGAGAGCATGTTGATGCCGACGGAAGAGCCTGACATTGAAATGGATCCAAACAAGTCGCACACAAAAAAATATCAGAAGCATGAACCAGTGAGCTTTTGCTACTACATCGTGCACGCCGAGGGAAACTGCAGCCGACCGGTCAAATACTTTGGAGCAGACGCCGCACGGATCTTTGTCGACAGCATGCTGGAGGAATCCAGGAAGATCTACAAGCTATACTCCAGAGAAGCAGCAAAACCGATGGAAATTACCCCAGACGATGAGATCGCCATAGCCAGCGCCACAAAATGTCACATCTGCGAGAAGCTCTTTACGCCGGACGAGTACAGGGTGCGAGATCACGACCATCTTACTGGGAAATTCCGAGGAATGGCTCACAATACCTGCAACCTGAAATACCAAAAGCCCGAGTTCATGCCCGTTTTCGTCCACAACCTCACCGGCTACGACACTCACCTGTTTATACGAATGTTTGGGTTCAACGACGAAACCATCGACGTCATCCCCAACAACGAGGAGCGCTATATCTCCTATACCATCAACATCAAGGAGGGAGTAAAGCTGCGTTTTCTGGATTCATGCAGATTTATGCAATCAAGCCTGGATTCTTTAGCCAAGAATCTGACGCACGACCAATTCCGACATACGTCCAGATTCTACTCTGGCGAGCAACTGGAGCTGCTCATCAGGAAGGGAGTCTATCCATATGACTTTATGGATTCGCTCGGCAAGTACCAGCTGACGCATTTACCAGAGCAACGATTCTTCTACAACAAGCTGAACAGGAGTACCATCAAACCTGAAGACTACAAACACGCTCAGACCGTATGGGAGAAATTCAGCATCAAGGACATGCAGCACTACACCATGCTGTACAATGAGAGCGACGTGCTCATATTGGCGGACATAATGGAAAATTTCCGAGATGTTTGCCTGGAGACGTACAAACTCGACCCAGCATGGTTCTTCACCGCACCCGGTCTGGCCTGGAGCGCACTTCTTCGAACAACTGGAGTACAGCTGGAGCTGCTCACGGACTCAAACATGAGTAATATGATTACGAGAGGAATTCGCGGTGGAGTATCCCAATGCTCGAACCGGTACGCAAAGGCCAACAACCCCTTTGCAGAAGATTACGACGTCTCACATCCGACCAGCTACCTCACCTACCTTGACGCAAACAACCTATACGGCTGGGCGATGAGCCAGCCGATGCCCTACGGTCGGTTCGAATGGGTAGAAGATCCGACAACCGTCTCCGTCAACTGTTTTAGTGGACCAATCAACGGTTTGTACTGTACTTCCAACGAACGTTGTGTTTGAATTGAACTGCTTTTAATATCGCGCAACTTTTGCCTTATACTATCCTGCAGCATTTTTATTTCACGTATAAGATGTTCATCCTTGAACGTCATCTTGTCGAATAACTGATTTCGAACATCACTTCCTTATTTATTGAGTTTTCACAGTCTCTCCCCGCTGTGGATAGTTGTAACCGACCTTCTTCTTGCTACCTCATGCACTCTTGTGCTCCCATCCATATTCTTACGGAATCCCCTCTGGTTATTTTCCTGTTTTCCTGTTTTCCTGTTTTCCCGTTTTCCTGTTTTTCCGTTTTCCTGTTTTTCCGTTTTCCTGTTTTTCTGTTTTTCCGTTTTCCTGTTTTTCTGTTTTTCCGTTTTTCCGTTTTCCTGTTTTTCTGTTTTTCCGTTTTCCTGTTTTTCTGTTTTTCCGTTTTCCTGTTTTTCTGTTTCTTCTTCTGTCTTCAAGTCTTTCTGTTTCGCAATATGCAGCAAAAGAAGTGGACCCAAAATGGTTGCTTCCAACGTATCTATTCGCCTTTTAAAACGTAGCCTGTCTAACGTCAATGATTTACGATCCTCATTCACCGGTAGGTGGTACTCTCTTGTCACAAGAGGTTGACTAAAACTAACCTTCAGCATCATGTTGTAAAACTTTGACAAACTCGTCGAGTCCGACGCGGTATCTACCATCGTTGATGTTACGTTCTTTGTCCACTACAACGAACTTGTTCTTACCACTGTTCCATGCGGTGGCACACAACTCTTTGAATCTCCCATAAGACATGTCCGTATTTATATGATCATCGTATATGTGTCTTAGATTTCTGTCATCTTGCTTAAACACAATAATAAAGTTTGCATTGTCCCTAATCAGCTGTTTGGGTATTCTACTGTATGTTTGACATTCGGTAAAAAACCATAAGCTAGAATATCCACTCTATCGTATTCGGATACATCAATCGTTCTGGAGTACCTGTACACTGAAACAGTATCTACATTTTCCCCGTTCTTGTAGAACCTTAGGAGAGTCGCATCATCACTACTGAACCCCTCAGTAGGATCGGGATTATTTAACACGATAAACACTTGACTCATCTTGTGATGTTTACTCCTTCGTGTCACAACTGGAAATGAGTACACTTTGCTGAGATCGTGTATGTATAATCGAGTATTACATCATCCTCTAGCAACGCAGGTGAACCTTTGGCGATGATTTCTCTCACATCCATAATTTGTATTGGATTCATAACTAATTGAAATTGTTGTAAACCAAAATATTTATTGGTTTTTAAGGGATTCCACAGCCCCTCCCCGCTGCGGAAAGTGGTAGCCAACCTTCTTCTTCTTGCTACCTCCTGCACTCTTGTGCTCCCTTAAGTGAGTTGTTTCTCTATGTTTTTTCATAAAAGGTAAAGGAAACGTAGGTATGAAATTTTTCCCGTAGTCTCTTTTCTTGCGCTGTATGCTTTTCCATTTCTACATCTGCAAGTTTTCTCTTACGACAGTTCCTGTTGTAATGGATTCCACGTACAAAAATTTTCAAGTCCATCCAATCCACAGTGTCGAGGTATGCCTGGAGATAATCCTGTTCCGAACTTATCGACTTCCAATGCTCCTCAATTATTGGATTTACTTCACTCATAAACTTCATGTCCTCTTCGTGCCATTTCCATTCGTATTCGTCACGTGGTTGAGCATGCCATCTATTTGTGATGTTATCTTCTCGCCACATAAAGTCCATGTAGAGATCCCTCCATTTCAGATTGACGACTGGGTTGCAGTCACCGTCCAGGATGGGTGCTTGTTCAGAAGTAGCGTCGGATTCTCCGTACATGTTGATAGCCTCTGGGACACTGACGGTCGTTGTGAGTGAGGTGTATTTATACCTGGTATTCAACCTGGAATATTTATTGGGCGTTGAAGGTCAATTGGGCGTTGCCGGTTATTGAAGGTCAATTGGGTGTTGGCAGTCATTGCTCTTACGGGATTCCACAGCCCCTCCCCGCTGTGGAAAGTGGTAGCCGTCCTTGCTCTGCTACCTCCTGCACGTCTGTGCTCCCATCTACCCTCTTACTCAGCCATCAATGCGTCCAATAGATCCAGATCATGCATAACGTCTTCGGCAATTTGGTAGTGACCCCATGGCAAGGTCTTGATGCCGTCCTCTGTTATATAGCGTTTATTGTCGGCAGCAGACAGCGCTATCTTGTGGATCTCTATGCTATACAGTTGGTGTTTATAGCTCCGTATGCAATTCATAGACCTGTACATTTTTGACTCGTTGTCACTTTTTAACTCCAAAGAAACTTCCGCAGTGCTGTACGTCTTTGCGTAACTTTCCAAACACTGTTTATAGTCGTCGAACGTGATGGTATCTTTGATCGTCGACTTTTTCACACCTTTTGACTTCTTCTCCTCCCCTTTAAGCTCAGGCTTCTTTGCATCAATCTCCGACCGGTGTGCGTACATCTTGGATCGCAGCCCTACAAACTCGTACATGGGACGTCCATTGAGCTCATCCTTGAACTTGCCGATAACTTTTTTGTTAACTCCTGGCATGTCGTAGCGGTTTGGTTGAGGGTAATCGCTAGTGTCAAACAGATCGATCATTTGCTTAACGTCCTCATAAAAGTTGTCAGTTTCAATGAGGTACGTTAGCGAGTCGGTGTCGGTATACTGGAGTGCTGCCTTCTCGCCGTATCTCCTCTTGATGACGTTGTAGTGGAAGTCGAACATAAGGGTCTTTGAAACGTCGAGGATCGACATTCCCACGTAGACAGCCTTGTTGAATATAACCTTTGTCTTCGTCATGTGGATAGCGGCTAGGTTGTCAGCAAATATAGTTCGACTCTTGAAGTTTGGCTTGGCGATCCACTTTTCAACCTGTTTGTCCTGAGTCGCAAGCCTGATATCGACTCGATTCCGGATATTCTCCATAGTTTTACCAAAAACAGCGTTATTCATGAGCTTGTAGAACTCTTTCTCAAAGTCGTTCTTGCTCTTGGTTCTCTTGTCTGTATTTAGCTGGATATATGACTTCATCCACGGTCTTTGGAGAAAACTGACAGCCCGATGGATCTTTTTCAATGTCATCCCCAGCGAGATGTACTGCTTGAGACTCCGATAGTGCACAACGTATTCCTTCTTGTCGTAAAGCGTCAAGAGTAGCTTGTACTCCTTAGATCCGGGTGGTTTACGCTGTTCCGGCGCCAGAGGAAGATCCGAGTGCTGATCGTGAAGTTCTCGGGGGTACTCCAAATCTACTTCTAAAATGTAGCCCACCTCCGCATCGTCTGCTATATCCATGACGTTGACGGTTGTCGGATCTTCTACCCATTCGAACCGACCGTAGGGCATCGGCTGGCTCATCGCCCAGCCGTATAGGTTGTTTGCGTCAAGGTAGGTGAGGTAGCTGGTCGGATGTGAGACCTCGTAATCTTCTGCACCTCAAGACATGTGGAGTAGCAAAACCTCCCACCCGGGAGCCCCAACGTCCGTGCCCGGCTTGCGGTTCTCTCATCACCCTCTCTAATAGAACCCGCCACCTCAAGGCGTGCAGCCCCGCTCACCTGAAGAGGAAGGCGGATGAGCCTACACCACCGACTTTCAAGATCGCCCGCTTGGATCAACCCTCGACCTCCGACGAGCAGACGCCTAGCACCTCAACCGAGACTCGACCCTCCATCGTCAACGCCATCCGATCATCCATCGTATCGACCTACAATTCTATCAAGAATGCCGTAGGCGACCTCATTGGACCGAAGGAGCTTCACATAGAAGAGATTGAGAAGGCGTTCAAGGGAAGGCTCAAGACCTACCAGGTTGAGAATAAGCCGGGATTTAAGGATCCTATCCTATTCTTGGAGCGTTCGAGGGAGCTGACTGCGAGCAAGATAGAAGAAAATTGCCGCGTGCAGAACGTTAAAGTCAACTTTCTACTCTTTATCGAGTACGAGAAACCGACCGGAGACAAACCCCAGCGACAAGAAATGAATTTTAAAACAAAGAACGAAGTCGTTTATTCTACCACCAACATTCTGGACTACGTCAAGGGAGCAGAAGCAAATCTGCTGAAGGAGATGGACGAGTTCTACAGCAAAGGCTCCGGTTGGACTCTACGTCGGATCTTGCACTTGGAGCTCAGAATCAGCCACTACAAACCTCTGCGAGGATCGACCTACATGGACCTACCCAAGAACATTCAATACAAGAGGTCCGTTGTGAATGTACGGAACAACGACAACAAGTGCTTCCTCTGGTCCATTCTCGCCGCTCTCCATCCCGTGCCAGAGAATAATAATCCACGCATGGTTAGTCACTATCTCCCATTCGAGCACGACTTTGATCAGCAACTGCGAGGAATCGACTTTCCCGTCAGTCTCGAGCATGTCAAGCTGTTTGAGAAGAGAGTGGACTTTTCAATCAATGTATATGCGTACGACGATGACAACAAGTATACGATATACCCCCTGATCGTGACGGGCCTGGAACGTCGATTGCACATCGACCTCCTTTATATGAAGAACGAAGAGACGTCCCACTACTGCTTCATTAGGAATCTCAGCAGGCTCACACGTAGTCAGATCACAAAACATGAAAGCATGAGCTGGATATGTCGCCGCTGCCTCGACCACTTCACCTCCGAAAGAATCCTAATCGAGCACAAGAAAGACTGCAGAGAGTTTGAAGCTGCAAGAGCAATCATGCCCAAGGAGGGCAGCGTGATCGAGTTTAAAGACGGCAACGCCTCCATGAGGGTTCCCTTTGCCGCATATGCCGATTTCGAGAGCATGTTGATGCCGACGGAAGAGCCTGACATTGAAATGGATCCAAACAAGTCGCACACAAAAAAATATCAGAAGCATGAACCAGTGAGCTTTTGCTACTACATCGTGCACGCCGAGGGAAACTGCAGCCGACCGGTCAAATACTTTGGAGCAGACGCCGCACGGATCTTTGTCGACAGCATGCTGGAGGAATCCAGGAAGATCTACAAGCTATACTCCAGAGAAGCAGCAAAACCGATGGAAATTACCCCAGACGATGAGATCGCCATAGCCAGCGCCACAAAATGTCACATCTGCGAGAAGCTCTTTACGCCGGACGAGTACAGGGTGCGAGATCACGACCATCTTACTGGGAAATTCCGAGGAATGGCTCACAATACCTGCAACCTGAAATACCAAAAGCCCGAGTTCATGCCCGTTTTCGTCCACAACCTCACCGGCTACGACACTCACCTGTTTATACGAATGTTTGGGTTCAACGACGAAACCATCGACGTCATCCCCAACAACGAGGAGCGCTATATCTCCTATACCATCAACATCAAGGAGGGAGTAAAGCTGCGTTTTCTGGATTCATGCAGATTTATGCAATCAAGCCTGGATTCTTTAGCCAAGAATCTGACGCACGACCAATTCCGACATACGTCCAGATTCTACTCTGGCGAGCAACTGGAGCTGCTCATCAGGAAGGGAGTCTATCCATATGACTTTATGGATTCGCTCGGCAAGTACCAGCTGACGCATTTACCAGAGCAACGATTCTTCTACAACAAGCTGAACAGGAGTACCATCAAACCTGAAGACTACAAACACGCTCAGACCGTATGGGAGAAATTCAGCATCAAGGACATGCAGCACTACACCATGCTGTACAATGAGAGCGACGTGCTCATATTGGCGGACATAATGGAAAATTTCCGAGATGTTTGCCTGGAGACGTACAAACTCGACCCAGCATGGTTCTTCACCGCACCCGGTCTGGCCTGGAGCGCACTTCTTCGAACAACTGGAGTACAGCTGGAGCTGCTCACGGACTCAAACATGAGTAATATGATTACGAGAGGAATTCGCGGTGGAGTATCCCAATGCTCGAACCGGTACGCAAAGGCCAACAACCCCTTTGCAGAAGATTACGACGTCTCACATCCGACCAGCTACCTCACCTACCTTGACGCAAACAACCTATACGGCTGGGCGATGAGCCAGCCGATGCCCTACGGTCGGTTCGAATGGGTAGAAGATCCGACAACCGTCAACGTCATGGATATAGCAGACGATGCGGAGGTGGGCTACATTTTAGAAGTAGATTTGGAGTACCCCCGAGAACTTCACGATCAGCACTCGGATCTTCCTCTGGCGCCGGAACAGCGTAAACCACCCGGATCTAAGGAGTACAAGCTACTCTTGACGCTTTACGACAAGAAGGAATACGTTGTGCACTATCGGAGTCTCAAGCAGTACATCTCGCTGGGGATGACATTGAAAAAGATCCATCGGGCTGTCAGTTTTCTCCAAAGACCGTGGATGAAGTCATATATCCAGCTAAATACAGACAAGAGAACCAAGAGCAAGAACGACTTTGAGAAAGAGTTCTACAAGCTCATGAATAACGCTGTTTTTGGTAAAACTATGGAGAATATCCGGAATCGAGTCGATATCAGGCTTGCGACTCAGGACAAACAGGTTGAAAAGTGGATCGCCAAGCCAAACTTCAAGAGTCGAACTATATTTGCTGACAACCTAGCCGCTATCCACATGACGAAGACAAAGGTTATATTCAACAAGGCTGTCTACGTGGGAATGTCGATCCTCGACGTTTCAAAGACCCTTATGTTCGACTTCCACTACAACGTCATCAAGAGGAGATACGGCGAGAAGGCAGCACTCCAGTATACCGACACCGACTCGCTAACGTACCTCATTGAAACTGACAACTTTTATGAGGACGTTAAGCAAATGATCGATCTGTTTGACACTAGCGATTACCCTCAACCAAACCGCTACGACATGCCAGGAGTTAACAAAAAAGTTATCGGCAAGTTCAAGGATGAGCTCAATGGACGTCCCATGTACGAGTTTGTAGGGCTGCGATCCAAGATGTACGCACACCGGTCGGAGATTGATGCAAAGAAGCCTGAGCTTAAAGGGGAGGAGAAGAAGTCAAAAGGTGTGAAAAAGTCGACGATCAAAGATACCATCACGTTCGACGACTATAAACAGTGTTTGGAAAGTTACGCAAAGACGTACAGCACTGCGGAAGTTTCTTTGGAGTTAAAAAGTGACAACGAGTCAAAAATGTACAGGTCTATGAATTGCATACGGAGCTATAAACACCAACTGTATAGCATAGAGATCCACAAGATAGCGCTGTCTGCTGCCGACAATAAACGCTATATAACAGAGGACGGCATCAAGACCTTGCCATGGGGTCACTACCAAATTGCCGAAGACGTTATGCATGATCTGGATCTATTGGACGCATTGATGGCTGAGTAAGAGGGTAGATGGGAGCACAGACGTGCAGGAGGTAGCAGAGCAAGGACGGCTACCACTTTCCACAGCGGGGAGGGGCTGTGGAATCCCGTAAGAGCAATGACTGCCAACACCCAATTGACCTTCAATAACCGGCAACGCCCAATTGACCTTCAACGCCCAATAAATATTCCAGGTTGAATACCAGGTATAAATACACCTCACTCACAACGACCGTCAGTGTCCCAGAGGCTATCAACATGTACGGAGAATCCGACGCTACTTCTGAACAAGCACCCATCCTGGACGGTGACTGCAACCCAGTCGTCAATCTGAAATGGAGGGATCTCTACATGGACTTTATGTGGCGAGAAGATAACATCACAAATAGATGGCATGCTCAACCACGTGACGAATACGAATGGAAATGGCACGAAGAGGACATGAAGTTTATGAGTGAAGTAAATCCAATAATTGAGGAGCATTGGAAGTCGATAAGTTCGGAACAGGATTATCTCCAGGCATACCTCGACACTGTGGATTGGATGGACTTGAAAATTTTTGTACGTGGAATCCATTACAACAGGAACTGTCGTAAGAGAAAACTTGCAGATGTAGAAATGGAAAAGCATACAGCGCAAGAAAAGAGACTACGGGAAAAATTTCATACCTACGTTTCCTTTACCTTTTATGAAAAAACATAGAGAAACAACTCACTTAAGGGAGCACAAGAGTGCAGGAGGTAGCAAGAAGAAGAAGGTTGGCTACCACTTTCCGCAGCGGGGAGGGGCTGTGGAATCCCTTAAAAACCAATAAATATTTTGGTTTACAACAATTTCAATTAGTTATGAATCCAATACAAATTATGGATGTGAGAGAAATCATCGCCAAAGGTTCACCTGCGTTGCTAGAGGATGATGTAATACTCGATTATACATACACGATCTCAGCAAAGTGTACTCATTTCCAGTTGTGACACGAAGGAGTAAACATCACAAGATGAGTCAAGTGTTTATCGTGTTAAATAATCCCGATCCTACTGAGGGGTTCAGTAGTGATGATGCGACTCTCCTAAGGTTCTACAAGAACGGGGAAAATGTAGATACTGTTTCAGTGTACAGGTACTCCAGAACGATTGATGTATCCGAATACGATAGAGTGGATATTCTAGCTTATGGTTTTTTACCGAATGTCAAACATACAGTAGAATACCCAAACAGCTGATTAGGGACAATGCAAACTTTATTATTGTGTTTAAGCAAGATGACAGAAATCTAAGACACATATACGATGATCATATAAATACGGACATGTCTTATGGGAGATTCAAAGAGTTGTGTGCCACCGCATGGAACAGTGGTAAGAACAAGTTCGTTGTAGTGGACAAAGAACGTAACATCAACGATGGTAGATACCGCGTCGGACTCGACGAGTTTGTCAAAGTTTTACAACATGATGCTGAAGGTTAGTTTTAGTCAACCTCTTGTGACAAGAGAGTACCACCTACCGGTGAATGAGGATCGTAAATCATTGACGTTAGACAGGCTACGTTTTAAAAGGCGAATAGATACGTTGGAAGCAACCATTTTGGGTCCACTTCTTTTGCTGCATATTGCGAAACAGAAAGACTTGAAGACAGAAGAAGAAACAGAAAAACAGGAAAACGGAAAAACAGAAAAACAGGAAAACGGAAAAACAGAAAAACAGGAAAACGGAAAAACGGAAAAACAGAAAAACAGGAAAACGGAAAAACAGAAAAACAGGAAAACGGAAAAACAGGAAAACGGAAAAACAGGAAAACGGAAAAACAGGAAAACGGGAAAACAGGAAAACAGGAAAACAGGAAAATAACCAGAGGGGATTCCGTAAGAATATGGATGGGAGCACAAGAGTGCATGAGGTAGCAAGAAGAAGGTCGGTTACAACTATCCACAGCGGGGAGAGACTGTGAAAACTCAATAAATAAGGAAGTGATGTTCGAAATCAGTTATTCGACAAGATGACGTTCAAGGATGAACATCTTATACGTGAAATAAAAATGCTGCAGGATAGTATAAGGCAAAAGTTGCGCGATATTAAAAGCAGTTCAATTCAAACACAACGTTCGTTGGAAGTACAGTACAAACCGTTGATTGGTCCACTAAAACAGTTGACGGAGACGGTTGTCGGATCTTCTACCCATTCGAACCGACCGTAGGGCATCGGCTGGCTCATCGCCCAGCCGTATAGGTTGTTTGCGTCAAGGTAGGTGAGGTAGCTGGTCGGATGTGAGACGTCGTAATCTTCTGCAAAGGGGTTGTTGGCCTTTGCGTACCGGTTCGAGCATTGGGATACTCCACCGCGAATTCCTCTCGTAATCATATTACTCATGTTTGAGTCCGTGAGCAGCTCCAGCTGTACTCCAGTTGTTCGAAGAAGTGCGCTCCAGGCCAGATCGGGTGCGGTGAAGAACCATGCTGGGTCGAGTTTGTACGTCTCCAGGCAAACATCTCGGAAATTTTCCATTATGTCCGCCAATATGAGCACGTCGCTCTCATTGTACAGCATGGTGTAGTGCTGCATGTCCTTGATGCTGAATTTCTCCCATACGGTCTGAGCGTGTTTGTAGTCTTCAGGTTTGATGGTACTCCTGTTCAGCTTGTTGTAGAAGAATCGTTGCTCTGGTAAATGCGTCAGCTGGTACTTGCCGAGCGAATCCATAAAGTCATATGGATAGACTCCCTTCCTGATGAGCAGCTCCAGTTGCTCGCCAGAGTAGAATCTGGACGTATGTCGGAATTGGTCGTGCGTCAGATTCTTGGCTAAAGAATCCAGGCTTGATTGCATAAATCTGCATGAATCCAGAAAACGCAGCTTTACTCCCTCCTTGATGTTGATGGTATAGGAGATATAGCGCTCCTCGTTGTTGGGGATGACGTCGATGGTTTCGTCGTTGAACCCAAACATTCGTATAAACAGGTGAGTGTCGTAGCCGGTGAGGTTGTGGACGAAAACGGGCATGAACTCGGGCTTTTGGTATTTCAGGTTGCAGGTATTGTGAGCCATTCCTCGGAATTTCCCAGTAAGATGGTCGTGATCTCGCACCCTGTACTCGTCCGGCGTAAAGAGCTTCTCGCAGATGTGACATTTTGTGGCGCTGGCTATGGCGATCTCATCGTCTGGGGTAATTTCCATCGGTTTTGCTGCTTCTCTGGAGTATAGCTTGTAGATCTTCCTGGATTCCTCCAGCATGCTGTCGACAAAGATCCGTGCGGCGTCTGCTCCAAAGTATTTGACCGGTCGGCTGCAGTTTCCCTCGGCGTGCACGATGTAGTAGCAAAAGCTCACTGGTTCATGCTTCTGATATTTTTTTGTGTGCGACTTGTTTGGATCCATTTCAATGTCAGGCTCTTCCGTCGGCATCAACATGCTCTCGAAATCGGCATATGCGGCAAAGGGAACCCTCATGGAGGCGTTGCCGTCTTTAAACTCGATCACGCTGCCCTCCTTGGGCATGATTGCTCTTGCAGCTTCAAACTCTCTGCAGTCTTTCTTGTGCTCGATTAGGATTCTTTCGGAGGTGAAGTGGTCGAGGCAGCGGCGACATATCCAGCTCATGCTTTCATGTTTTGTGATCTGACTACGTGTGAGCCTGCTGAGATTCCTAATGAAGCAGTAGTGGGACGTCTCTTCGTTCTTCATATAAAGGAGGTCGATGTGCAATCGACGTTCCAGGCCCGTCACGATCAGGGGGTATATCGTATACTTGTTGTCATCGTCGTACGCATATACATTGATTGAAAAGTCCACTCTCTTCTCAAACAGCTTGACATGCTCGAGACTGACGGGAAAGTCGATTCCTCGCAGTTGCTGATCAAAGTCGTGCTCGAATGGGAGATAGTGACTAACCATGCGTGGATTATTATTCTCTGGCACGGGATGGAGAGCGGCGAGAATGGACCAGAGGAAGCACTTGTTGTCGTTGTTCCGTACATTCACAACGGACCTCTTGTATTGAATGTTCTTGGGTAGGTCCATGTAGGTCGATCCTCGCAGAGGTTTGTAGTGGCTGATTCTGAGCTCCAAGTGCAAGATCCGACGTAGAGTCCAACCGGAGCCTTTGCTGTAGAACTCGTCCATCTCCTTCAGCAGATTTGCTTCTGCTCCCTTGACGTAGTCCAGAATGTTGGTGGTAGAATAAACGACTTCGTTCTTTGTTTTAAAATTCATTTCTTGTCGCTGGGGTTTGTCTCCGGTCGGTTTCTCGTACTCGATAAAGAGTAGAAAGTTGACTTTAACGTTCTGCACGCGGCAATTTTCTTCTATCTTGCTCGCAGTCAGCTCCCTCGAACGCTCCAAGAATAGGATAGGATCCTTAAATCCCGGCTTATTCTCAACCTGGTAGGTCTTGAGCCTTCCCTTGAACGCCTTCTCAATCTCTTCTATGTGAAGCTCCTTCGGTCCAATGAGGTCGCCTACGGCATTCTTGATAGAATTGTAGGTCGATACGATGGATGATCGGATGGCGTTGACGATGGAGGGTCGAGTCTCGGTTGAGGTGCTAGGCGTCTGCTCGTCGGAGGTCGAGGGTTGATCCAAGCGGGCGATCTTGAAAGTCGGTGGTGTAGGCTCATCCGCCTTCCTCTTCAGGTGAGCGGGGCTGCACGCCTTGAGGTGGCGGGTTCTATTAGAGAGGGTGATGAGAGAACCGCAAGCCGGGCACGGACGTTGGGGCTCCCGGGTGGGAGGTTTTGCTACTCCACATGTCTTGAGGTGCCGAGCTATATTCGCCTTGGACACGACCTTAGCACATCTAGGGCAGGGAGCCTGGTTGGAATTCATGTTGATCTGCAACAGACGGACAATTTGTATTGGTAACATGTTCACTAAGGTAATCTATGCAAATACCGTAAAGAGAACGGTAATCCAAGTCTAAAGTTTGCTTAGGGGTACTACTACGTTAACTGAGGTTATGGACTTACTACAGTAATGATATATAAGGGCTTACATGTATAAGATGGGTGCGGTTGCCGTAGGAGGACGAATTCAAGTGATGCAGTGGTAGTAGGTTCGTGTGGGGATGGTTGATCTGCAACAAATGATGAAATGTTTTAGAATTCATATACTCTAGAGGATGGTGTTTGTTAATACCCTGGTGTATTTTAGGTTATGTTTAAATTTGAGGTTATGTTTGGTATCTATACCAACTTACTTGTAATAATAGTAGATGGTAGCTGGAGAGAGAGAGAGAGTAGAGATGTTGTCAATTTGAATCTCGTAGACTGACTGAGGTTTGGTCTGAAATCATCGAAATATATGGTTTAACTACTACTACGTGAATCAATATAGTATTTTAATGGATACTACGCGAATCAAAAACAGTAACAAAGGTTCAACTATATTTTAGGTTATGTTTAAAATGTGAGGTTATGTTTGATATCTATACCAACTTACTTGTAATAATAATAATAATATGCTAAGCTTATGAGCAAGTGGTATGAGTTTTTAGTGTTCTACATCTGAAGTTAATATGTTAATGAGTATACGGTATACTATTGAATGTTTTAGTAACTAAATGTGGTTATAAGGTAGTTGTTTTATGTACGTTGGGTACTTACTCAAATTGAAGGTTCAAAGTTGCGCAGCGGAAGAGCGGTGTACAGGCAGGTAGATACTCGATGGTCCACAATGGGAAGGCACACTGGCAGCCGTTGTGATTGAGGCGTATTTATACCCAGCTAAAGTGACCGCACCCGCCCAGACAAGGCTGGGAAAGGCGACCACACCCAACCTTGAGCAAGGTGAGCCACACCCGACACGCCTAACCGGACTCTGGACTCAGTGGCTGTATGTGTTATATCACCTAGGAAGTCCGGAAGTATCATCCCGGAAGTACCATCGTGGAAGTCCGGAAGTGTCATCCCGGAAGTGAACCGGAAGTGGACCGGAAGTAAACCGGAAGTCCGGAAGTATCTTCCCGGAAGTGCCATCCCGGAAGTGGACCGGAAGTGGACCGGAAGTAAACCGGAAGTCCGGAAGTATCTTCCCGGAAGTGTCATCCCGGAAGTGAACCGGAAGTGGACCGGAAGTAAACCGGAAGTCCGGAAGTATCTTCCCGGAAGTGTCATCCCGGAAGTGAACCGGAAGTGGACCGGAAGTAAACTGGAAGTCCGGAAGTATCTTCCCGGAAGTGCCATCCCGGAAGTGGACCGGAAGTGGACCGGAAGTAAACCGGAAGTCCGGAAGTATCTTCCCGGAAGTGGACCGGAAGTAAACCGGAAGTAAACCGGAAGTCCGGAAGTATCTTCCCGGAAGTGTCATCCCGGAAGTGAACCGGAAGTGGACTTGGAGTACCTATCTGGCATTACATGTAACATTATTTCGTGTCTGTTACCGATCATTGAGTGTTACGTAACATTTTCATGTCTGTCTTTGACTCAAGGTCGGACGTCTAGACACCAGGTGTTCACGCAAGGTTGCCCGCCAAGGCGGTCGAGGTCCGGTGTCTAGACGACAGGTGGCCTTTCTCGAGGTTAACCGCTAAGGCGGACGTGGTCGGGTGTCTAGACGCCAGGTGTGTATGCAAGGTCGTGTTGCGTAACCTTTTCATGTCTGTACATGCAGACGTTCCTTCAGAGGCTTTTGCACTGACATTCTACCGACCATACAGGGTGAGTATCTACGTAATATGTTTGTGTATGCTGTAGACCTGTAGCTGTTTTGGCGGGAGCCGCCATCTTGGATCCGGGGCCGCCATCTTGGATCCGGGGCCGCCATCTTGGGTATTTAGTCGTAATTAGGGTAATTAAAAGAAAACCCCATTAAAAATCGATTAAAACCCCATTAAAAACTCATTAAGGTCATTAAAAATCGATTAAGGTCATTAAAAACTCATTAAGGTCACGTGACCTGGACCCCCACCCTCGGTCATCGTCGGGACTAAATCTCATCATTGGGACTACTTTGAACCGCCAAAACCCTACTACTTACTTCTCACGATGACGTAGGCTTTAATCTATTGAGGAGGAGGGTGTTCAACCAGACCACATCATTTAGGAGCAAGCCATAACCATACATCTCCTGGACGGTTAGTACAGATCACAAGGACATTCCAACAGGAATAACTCGGTGTAAAACACAATATATACCATACTACTTCTCACGATGACATAGTCTTTAATCTACCGTGCAGGAGGGTGTTCAATCAGACCACATAATTTAGGAGCCAGCCATAAACATACATCTCCTGGACGGGTAGTAGAGATCACAGAGGCATCACAACAGAAATAATTTGGTGTAAAACACAATGTAAACCATACTACTTCTCACGATGACTTAGTCTTTAATCTACCGGGCAGGAGGGTATTCAACCAGGTCACATTATTTAGGAGCAAGCTATGACCATAAATCTACTGGACGAGTGGTACAGATCTCAGAGACATCCCAACAGGAATTACTTGGTGTAAAACAAAATATATTCCATACTACTTCTCAAGATGACGTAGTCTTTAATCTATCGGGCAGGAGGATGTTCAACCAAGTCACATTATTTAGGAGCAAGCCATAACCATACATATCCTGGACGTGTAGTACAGATGACAGGGACATCCCAATAGGAATTACTTGGTGTAAAACACAATATATACCGTACTATTTATCATGGTGACGTAGTCTCTAATGTATTGAGAAGGAGGATGTTCAACCAGACTACATTATATCGGAGCAGGCCATAATCATACATCTCCTGGACGGGTAGTACAGATGACAGGGACATCCCAACAGGAATTACTTGGTGTAAAACCCAATATATACCGTACTATTTCTCACGATGACATAGTCTATAATGTATCGGGCAGGATCGTGTTCAACCAGACCATAATACTTAGGAGTAAGTCGTAACCATATATCTTATGAACGGGTAGTACTATTGAACGAACATCTCAATTGGAATTATGTGGTGTTAAACACAAATTAAACCTTAGTTGTCACGGTGACATAGACTTTAATGTATGTGGGATTAGGATGTTGAACCAGACTATATTACTTAAGAGCACGTCGTAACCATACATATTCTGGACGGGTATTAGAGATGAGAAGGATTTCTTTTATAGGATATGTGGGTTCAAGTCAATAACTTTAATATACTTAGATAACGATATTCTTGTAAAGTAATAAAAGTAAATATTGTTCTTCTGATTTCAAGAACTTTATAGCTTAAAATACATAAATCATAACACTAAACACATAATTAAAAAAGGATTAGTTATTAGGGTAGATATTATTTGTAATGCAAGGATTGTGTGTCAATGTAGTATTTTAAAATATGCACACACGAAAAAAATCAATCAAGGTACGAAAATTTTTAGTACTTTGATTGAAAAGCCATAAATAAAGATCCCAAATAAATTGATTTTTATAATCTAAACACAATTTAAATATCCCTACCAATTATGTTGTTTTATAACAAATAATAAGGTTAACGTACCTTTGTCTTTGTTTTATGTCATTTGTTTTCATTAAAGTATATTAATGTGTTATTGGTAGCTTTGTTAATCATGTATAAACTGAACCAACATAATTAATTTAAACATTTTTACATAATTACTAACAGAATGTTTACCAAATAGGTTTAATTTAGAATAAATAAGGTTAGTATAATTTATAAATAGAAAAAAAATGTTTCTCTTTTGTATTACGTTTTTCCAGCCCGAGCACCGAGCGGGAGAAAATGGAAGTTAATAATTTACATATTGTTATCCTCCCTCACGAAAGTTTAATATCATTTCATCGCTGGGTTTGTGCCACCTCAACCATAAACAGTGTATAACATTATTTTTGTTAAAAAAGCACAGTACTATTATCATTCTTCCTTTATTGCCAATATAAAATACAAAGTTACATAACACAAACTTATTACAACATAAGAACAAAATAAACATATTATTAGTTTTAGTTTAAAAGGGGATATATAGTTGGTCCAGCCAACCCTTGCAACGAAGCCTATGGCTTTTTGTGCCAATCCCGGTGCCCAATCGTCATAAAGCTGGCTGCCCTTGACCAAGTCAAGGAGCTTCTTCACTAGATTGGTAATTTCCAACTGTCCCAGAGGTGAGCCTTCAAAAGGTACTCTTCTGCCGGCACCAAGAGCCTCACGCTCCCGGACAGTGTGTTCTACAGACTCTTCGTCCAACCCACAGAGGCGACAGATGGGATCCTCCGTAAGGAGTCCCACCGTTCTTAGATGCCTCCGGAATTTACCGTAACCGGTGATGAGTCCCACCACCAGCTTTACGTAAAATTTACTCAACCCAAGAAGTTACTTTGTTGACTTCTGGGAAGGATTCCTGACAAGAAGCTTGTCGAGTCATTGCCCTGGGAACCGCCGCCATCTTTCCAGATGTCTGGGACCCAGTTTTGGTTGGTATTTTGACAGCTGCAGCCGAAACGCCGCAGGCCGGCTCAAGACCAATGAAGGGCTTAATAGCGCCTTCCCTAGCCAAGGCATCGGCCTGCACGCTGCCTTCTATTCCCCTATTTCCTGGGATACATTCCAGCAGGACCTGATTTCTTGAACCCAGGATGCTGAGGGACTCCACACACTCCCAGACCAGACCAGACGAAACCTTCCAGGAGTCAAGGGCCCCCAAGGCCGCCCGACTATCTGAGAGGATATGGATATGTTTCCCGCAAACCTCTGTCATAATTTGCGCTGGACGTATGGCGACTTCAGCTTGGAAAACGGTGCCATACGCTCCCAGGCTCACGCACGCGTTTGTCCTAGGGTCGCCAGTATGGACACCAAATCCAGCTCTGTTGCCTATTCTTGACCCGTCTGTGGACCATACAAATGGGTCGTGAGAAGAAACCGGGCTAATAACAGCGTCCCAGTACTCCCTCGACCCAAAATCCACAGTATGGGGTCTGGTGAAAAGATACTTAGTCCCAATGAGGTCAAACCTCATTGAGAGTACCTCATCTTTTACTAGATTGACCACTGAGGAGTGACCTGTACAGGACCCCCTCCAGTGATCAGTCAGTTGAGGCCTATAGGCCTTTTCCTCTGATTGCCAGGAGTGCTTCTCCTGGCTATCTTCATCCTATTCAGAGCCCCAGCTGTCCGATCGAGCTGATCAGAGCCTGGGCTCCGAGAAGGATGTTTTCGAGGTCAGAGAGCGACATGCCCCCCTCCGCCGAACCCATGACCCGAGCACCGGGGACTTCAGACTGGCCTGCCCCTGCCTTCTTTCCCCGTGCCAAGGTCCTTGTCTGAGGGCTCTGAGCGGTCCTCAGCCAAGTTGGATTCAGAATCGGAGAGAGACATGCCCCCCCCCCGACATTGATTTGGCCCGAGCAATGGAAAACAAGGGCTGGCCAGTGAGGCTGCCCTCTGCTCCCATGCTCGGTTCATTATCTAAGGACTCAGTGCGGTCCTTAGGTATGTAACTATAGGTGTGTGTGGTAATGAGTTCAGGGTACCGCGGGGTCACTAAGCCCGTCAGCTGCACACCTCAGCTGCCCCTGCGGACCTCGGTCCGGGACTGCTTATTAGGGTTTTCCCCTTATTCGCAGTTGTCCACCCCATCAATGACGAGGTGGAACATTCGCTATCCGCCACCTGCGACCCGCCCAGTAGCTGAGGCTCGCCCTGGGGAAAAACATATTATACAAGGATTGATTTTCAAAATTTTCAAATGTTATTTTAAGATTAAATACTAATAAAATTACTAAAATTTTATTAAAAATTAAGATTTTCGTCTCAGTAGTATTATATATGTCTAAGTATGCCGTGGATGGTGCTTAAATATTCGCAGGGAGTACTTGCATATTGTATGTACAACTTTATTTCATTTTTTTTTTCAAAAATGCCTACTATACAAGGTGTGTGAACTCTCTTTAAATATATTTCAGATGTGTTCCTAAGGCCAAGAACAACAAAAACCACCGTATAACCATGCGTCTAAAATATGTAGATTTCTGCCTGTCGATCTGTTTGTGTTTTTTACAAATGTTTTTATAACGCAAGATATGTTTTAGTTATAAACTTCAAATTTGAGTTTCCTGTGTACCGTAGCAGGTAAAGTGAATATGTAACATTTATTTGCTGTAACTAAAGCTGTTTAAAGATGGTGTCCATTTAAAATTTTAATGTCAAATTTCATGAAAACCGTTATGAATACAACAAATGTTGTCCTAAGGTAAAAAATGTAGAACTTAAAGAAAAATCCAACGATACTTCCCCTGATCAATTGTTAATTATGGTACAAAACAAATATGTTGTTTTGTACCATAATTATTACATTTTACAAAATTGATTACTCATCAATTTATCATTAGATTTTATCAAACTAGGTATCGTTGGATTTGTGTTTGAATTCTACATTTTTTACTTCAGGACAATATTTGTTGTATTCATAACAGATTTCATGAAATTTGACATTAAAAATATTGAATGGACACCATCATGAAACAGCTTTAATTACAGCAAATAAATTTTACATATTTACTTTACCTGCTACAGTACACATAACGCTCAAATTTGAACTTTCTAACTGAAATAGATCTTGAGTTATAAAAACATTTAAAAAAATTACAAACTGATCGACAGGCAGAAATCTATATTTTAGACATATGGTTATAAGGTGTTTTTTGCTTGTCTTCACCCAAAGAACATACCTATAATTTATTTTAAAAATGTCCACTAACACAATGTATAGTTACCGTTTAAGGAAAAAACTAAGACTTTATATTTTTCCTAGAAACATAATATACGTTTTGAACTTTTAAACAATAGTGTTGAATAATAAGTGGTGAACAATCTACAAAATTCCGGTTTAATAAGACTCATCTGATAAATGCCTTGTACGTAACAAGCAATAGATAATTTGAAGGACTTATTCCTCTACCGGGTGAGTTTACAGCCATGTGTAACACTTGACCTTGGGACCAACGGTTTAAAGATAACTTCTCACCCATCAGTGGCAGGCAGGCTGCGTGCAAGGACGAGATCCATCACTGGCCACCTATCCAAGAAACAGCCACGTTCCGTGTTGCTTCGCTGCGTTACCTTACAATACTTAAAATAACGTTGAAACACTTGCCGTTCCACCGGTAAAAAGACCTTGGAGACTGGCAAATATAGTACAACAATACAGTTTTTCTATTCTATACTAGATAAAAACTAATATACCAGCACTAGTTACATCATTATTCTGAAACGAATGTTACATCCAAAATTTCAGTGAAATACATTAAAGAGACAGATATTGAAATATAACGATTTATATTTTTGTACCAGTCTATGTAATTTGGAATTTGTTTGTTTATTTGTATTGTTTGTGGTGGATTCAATATAATTGTATTTAAAAGATTTTGAGCTATGCATTATAACATAAGATATACTTCAATGCCACTGTACGTGTATGGGTGGGTGGGTGGGTCAATGCCACAGTACGTGTATGGGTGGGTGGGTGGGTCAATACCACTGTACGTTTATGGGTGGGTGGGTGGGTCAATACCACTGTACGTGTATGGGTGGGTGGGTGGGTCAATGCCACATTACGTGTATGGGTGGGTGGGTGGGTCAATAGCATAGTATGTTCATACACTATTTTATACACTGACTCATTTAGGAAACAAACCATACAAACAGGACCTAAATTGCTGTTAATTTTTTTTTTTTTTTTTTTTTTTTTTTTAGTAAATTTGTATATATTTGAAGTGTTAATTTTAGTTAAAACTAACTTACACCCATACCACCGTACCATACCACCGTACCACCGTACGTGTATGTTCTTAAAATAAGATTCGAGTATTTTAAAGCTAAAATGCTCGCAACAGCTTTCATAAATTAACGTACGTAAATACGCTACTGAGACACTTCTAATTTAATACAGTTATTAAATAAAATCAACGAGATGTATTGGCTTCAAGGAAAGTGACGATAAAAATGCTAGGACTTATGTTTCAGCCCAGTAAAACAAGTTACAACGGAAGACTCTTACCTAATGGAAATCTTGCCATTACTTCCCGTGTACATGTCTCCCACTCAGGAATATTTACCTATATTACTGGTGTCTTTGTGATAACAGACGAGTTTATACTGACATTTCAGCACAGTAATACAATTTACAACGAAACAGTCTTAACGTGACGCGGACTGAAGTCATACCATTACTTCCCGTGTACATGTCTAACACTCAGGAATATTTACCTATATTACTGGTGTCTTTGTGATAACAGACGAGTTTATACTGACATTTCAGCACAGTAATACAATTTACAACGAAACAGTCTTAACATGACGCTGATTGAAGTCATACCATTACTTCCCGTGTACATGTCTCCCACTCAGGAATATTCACCCATATTACTGGTGTCTTTGTGATAACAGACCAGGTTCTACTGACATTTCAGGGCAGTAATAAAATTTACAACGAAACAGTTTTAACGTGACGCTGCTTGAAGTCATACCATTACTTCCCGTGTACATGTCTAACACTCAGGAATATATACCTATATTACTGGTGTCTTTGTGATAACAGACCAGGTTCTACTGACATTTCAGGGCAGTAATACAATTAACAATGAAACAGTCTTAACGTGACGCTGACTGAAGGCTTACCATTACTTCCCATGTACATGTCTCCCACTCAGGTCAATATACCCATATTCCTAACGTCCTTCATGTAACAGAAGAGCTACTACTGACATATCAGCGAAGTGATACAATTTAGACCGAAACAGTCCTAACGTAATCCTGCTTGAAGGCTTACCATTACTTCCCATGTACATGTCTCCCACTCAGGTCAATATACTCGTAATCCTAACGTCCTTCATGTAACAGAAGAGCTACTACTGACATATCAGCGAAGTGATACAATTTACAACGAAACAGTCTTAACGTAATCCTGCCTGAAGGCTTACCATTACTTCCCATGTACATGTCTCTCACTCAGGTCAATATACCCGTATTCCTAACGTCCTTCATGTAAGAGAAGAGCTACTACTGACATATCAGCGAAGTGATACAATTTACAACGAAACAGTCTTAACGTAATCCTGCTTGAAGGCTTACCATTACTTCCCGTGTACATGTCTCCCACTCAGGTCAATATAACCGTATTCCTAACGTCCTTCATGTAACAGAAGAGCTACTACTGACATATCAGCGAAGTGATACAATTTACAACGAAGCAGTCTTAACGTAATCCTGCTTGAAGGCTTACCATTACTTCCCATGTACATGTTTCCCACTCAGGTCAATATACCCGTATTCCTAACCACCTTCATGTAACAGAAAAGCTACTACTGACATATCAGCGAAGTGATACAATTTACAACGAAACATTCCTAACGTAATCCTGCTTGAAGGCTTACCATTACTTCCCATGTACATGTCTCCCACTCAGGTCAATATACCTGTATTCCTAACGTCCTTCATGTAACAGAAGAGCTACTACTGACATATCAGCGAAGTGATACAATTTACAACGAAACAGTCTTAACGCAATCCTGCTTGAAGGCTTACCATTACTTCCCATGTACATGTCTCCCACTCAGGTCAATATACTCGTATTCCTAACGTCCTTCATGTAACAGAAGAGCTACTACTGACATATCAGCGAAGTGATACAATTTACAACGAAACAGTCTTAACGTAATCCTGCTTGAAGGCTTACCATTACTTCCCATGTACATGTTTCCCACTCAGGTCAATATACCTCTATTCCTAACGTCCTTCATGTAACATAAGAGCTACTACTGACATATCAGCGAAGTGATACAATTTACAACGAAACAGTCTTAACGTAATCCTGCTTGAAGGCTTACCATTACTTCCCATGTACATGTCTCCCACTCAGGTCAATATACCCGTATTCCTAACGTCCTTCATGTAACATAAGAGCTACTACTGACATATCAGCGAAGTGATACAATTTACAACGAAGCAGTCTTAACGTAATCCTGCTTGAAGGCTTACCATTACTTCCCATGTACATGTCTCCCACTCAGGTCAATATACCCGTATTCCTAACGTCCTTCATGTAACAGAAGAGCTACTACTGACATTAAAGGTATACAATATTTATATTTAATGAAAATTTATCGTGTATTAAAAATAAATTAGGCTATATATGTGATTATATTTATATAGTTCTTTAAAAGAAATATTTCTTTTATGCATTTATAAATTATATCAGTAGTTCTCTGTAAAATGTTTAATTGTTTTAGAGGAATAGTAATATGTTTTATTGTTAAAAATGTTTTTCCCAATTTATCCTTGATCTGTTGTATCTCATATCATCATTTCAAAGTACTTTTATGTTGCTATTCTGACTTTATTGATCGTTAATGGCCATACAATTAACTATGTTATTTATTAACTAAATATGCCCTTTCTATAACTCTATATAGTATTATCTTTCTTTCGAATTTTTTATTACTAAGCCAACTTATTTAAACGTCATAGCAAATATAATTTTACACTGATAATAACAAATAATATTCTTTAGATAATTATATACATACGTACAAGTGACGTATTTACTTATATTGTATCATCAGACATGAAATTAATTGTGCTTTAGCCACTGACCCTTTTCGCCGGACAGTACATGTGGTCTAATAACAAATGAAATTGTACTATAACATTAGCTAGGCTAAATGGAAACCTTTTTCATAACAAAACCATATTTCAGTCACGTGTTCCAACTGTTTATTTTAAAGTTGTAGTTTACTTAAATGTAAAAATATAATTCTTTCATAATATATTTTCAAATTAAAATAATTAAAATATATTTAGTGGGCTTGAGAAGTGAATTATACTGTATTGTAAATCTGTATTAATAATAATATATTAAGTTATAAACATTTTAAGAAATAAAAAAAAATATATAAGGATATAGTTAACTGAAAATATTTAGATATTATTTTGTATTTTTTAGTTTTTAGAGCCACAAAATACTAATTTAGTATTTATTTATTTTTTTTATTTATTAATAAGACGCCGATCGTCAAGATATGGGCTAATATGGATTTCGAATGAGTGTGATGAGTGTAGATGAGCGAATGTAGTCATTGTTACAAGCTAAGGCCGATTATTCCTTAGAAAGTGTCATTAATTAATAGCCCAATGACAAATGAACAGCCGGTGATTATCAGGTGATCCTTCTCAAAATGTATTGACTCTGATTGGGTTCAAAATGAGAACCTTTAGCACATGAAGCTGGGATTGAACCAACTACGCTACAAATGTCAATTATTATTTGAGATATATTCTGTTTCCCTAATGTCTTGATGTAAAGTACAGTAATTGTGTTCTTGTGTAGGATCGTGTAAAAGGGTAGTTAATGGCTTGTGTCGTTGTTATGCACATTATCATTAGACTTTCATTAAAACACACATTTTCTTATAAATAACAAAATATATTGTTTGAAATGTTCTTCTAGTATACATTTTATATAGAATAGAATAGAATAGAATAGAATAATTTTATTTCCTGCAAAAACATACTACATATACAGTTTCAATTTAACATATATACAGGAATTTCTAACCATCGCTGCCAGTAAAGATGGTTAGTACATAAAAAATGTCTCTTTTACATCACTTTCTAGTGAGTCAGGCTCAATCAATGTTCATATAATTACATTAAAAATATAAGAGTTTTGTTGACCCCAAATTTATTTTAATGAATGTATTTTGTTAATTAGAGGCGATTTCTGCATCTTGTAATTTGAAAACCTGCACTATTCAAGAGTATTTATTGAAATAGAAAAGTTTGAAACACTTAATACATGCACACAAAAAAAAGCTATCTAGGGAATATCACTGTCACAGTAGCAAACTGCATAGGCGTAAATAATGCAAATATTATGCAATATTGAGAGGTCTAACGTCAGATCATTCCACTATAAGCGTTTCTCCAGTGGTA